>JAJOOR010002340.1:0-57414 GCA_036250505.1 Solanum acaule | reverse complement strand
AAATTAAAATTAGATTATGTATTTTAATTGTCTAAACCAATGTAAAACTAAAGAACAAATATTCAATATTATTGTCATTCTTAGTGTTGAATTGATTTTCTTTTTGAATTAGTAGTAATCTGATTTTGATTTAAGTTTTATTATAATTATCAACATCTATGAATTGTAATCTTTATTGAACCATTCCGAATTCTAAGTTTTAAACTTGAAATAATGAATTAAAAGATAAAAACTATGAAATAGTATAAGAAATATATTAAAATTATATCAAAGTAAATATTTTTATATATAAAATAAAATTTTAAAATTACATATATAATGACGGGTTGGTTTGATCTCGGGTTGGTTTTTTTTAGTTAAAACCAAACCAACCCAAATATAGTCGGGTTTTTTTTTTCCAATACCAAACTAAGTCAAACCAAATCACTAGTCAGATTTTTTTCGATTTGACTTAATTTACAATTTAGTTCAATTTTCGGTTCGATTTTGTACCCCTGGATAACAGTAGGGTTGGGCAGTTGGAATAACTTCCACACAATTATCTGTCACTTTATTGAAATGTTATAAGAGAAGACAAACATGTATTTCATTTCATTTAGAGAGTTAAAAAGGGAACCTAGATCCAATTACGGTAGACTTAATTGGACTAACTAGGGGTGTATATGACTGGGTTGGTTTGAGTTTTTCAAATATCAAACCAAATTATTTGTGTAAAATTATTTAATTTATAAATCAAACCAAACTAATAAAATTTGGATTTTTTCGGGTTTTTCAACCTCGGGTTGGTTCGGGTTTTTCAAATACCAAACTAAACCATTGTGTCGAATTTTTATTAAATTTATAAATCAAACCAAACTAATAAACCTCGGATTTTTTCGGTAAAGTTTGCATACAAACATATAATTAACTTGTGCTCCAAATATTTCTTTAGTCCAACCAAAATACAATTATCTAAGATGTTTCTTAAGAAAATAACACAAAATATGAGATGAGTATTGATGACACTAAAATATTCAATAAAAAATAATAATGAAATCATCATATAAAATAAATATTGCAAAGTCATAATGAAAATGATCATAATTTAAAAGTACTAAATCATGCTAAAATAAGTTTATCAAGTATTAGTTACATTACTAAATATTTAAGGAAAATTAAAATTAGATTATGTATTTTAATTATCTAAATCAATGTAAAACAAAAGAATAAATATTTAATATTATTATTGTTATTCTTAGTGTTGAATTGATTTTCTTTTTGCATTAGTATTAATTTGATTTTGATTTAAGTTTTATTATAATTATCAACATATATGAACTATAATCTTTATTGGACCATTCCAAATTCTAAGTTTTAAACTTGAAATAATATATTAAAAGATAAAAACTATGAAATAGTAAAAGAAATATTTTAAAATTATATCAAAGTAAATATTTTTATGTATAAAATAAAATTTTAAAATTACATATATAATGTCAGGTTGATTTGGTCTCGGGTTGTTTTTTTTAGTTAAAACCAAACCAATCCAAATATAGACGGGTTTTTTTTTCAATACCAAACCAAGTCAAACCAAACCACTAGTTGGGTTTTCTTTTCCGATTTGACTCAATTTACGGTTTAATTCGATTTTCGATTTGATTTTGTACACCCGAGGACTAACCCTATACTTACCGTCTTACTACACCCACCAAGGACATAAAATGCACGATTTGATATCCAATTGCTATCATCATTAATCTCACTAAAGTTGTCAAATGTGAAATTTCTACATTTTTAGAGTCAATAGTCAACAATGTTGCTTAGCTTAAAACAAACTCTGGAAAATTTGAGCATGTTGTAACAACAAATCACATCGTCTTTCTTAATCATATCAAAATCTATAAAATATTATGAATAATGTAAGCTTTATTTTTTCCAAAATTAAAGTCGTCTTTAATCTTACTAAGATTGTTACATTTAAATTTTTTTTACATTTTTTGGACTGAATATATAGTCAATACTATCACTTAGAATACATTAAACATTGAAAAAATTGAGAATTATAATCCACCGCTCCAAGCCCACAACCTGGAAGACTCTTCGTTGTAAGCAACAAATCACACCATTTTTCTTAAGAATATCAAATTTTTTAGAATATTGTAGATAAGTTTTACTCATATTGTTATTCACAATTACTGCCACTTTTAATCTAATTAAACTTGACAATTTGAAAATTTTACATTTTTAGTCAATAGTCAATATTGTAACTTACCATGCAACAAACTCCGGAAAATTTGATAACCATGGACCACTCCTCCAAGCCCCACAACCAAATTGACTCTTCATTGTAATATCAAATCATCTCATCTTCCTTAATCACATCAAGAATTTCTAAAATAAATAAATAATGTAAGTCTATTTTACTATTCAAAATTATTGTGATCTTTAATCTTATTAAAGTTATCAAATTAAAATTTTCTACAATTTTTTTTAGTGAATAGTCAATACCGTTACTTAACCTGCGCAATAAACTCTCAAAATTTTTGGGAACCATTATACACCCCTCCAAGTACCGCAACGCAATAGACTCTTTGTTATAGTATCCAAATCCCATCTTCCTAAATCACATCAAAATATTTAAAATAATATAAGCCTCTCATTTATGGCCCCTGCTAAATTACTATCATATACAGTCCTATATATTAAAGGTGTCAAATTTGAATTTTCTACATTTTTAGAATGAATAATCAATAATGTCGCTTAACATGCAACAAACTCTGAAATTTCTTAAAACCATGACCCACACCTCCAAGCCCCACCACGACTAAGTAGCAACAAATCAAATCATCTTCCTTAATCAACTCAAATTCCTTATACACTCTGTTTCTATTTATATATTTCGTTTATACTAAAAATAAATGATTCTTAATATTTGTTATTTCACAAAATTAATACATCAATGACACTATTTTTTCTATTTTATCCTTTAAAAGTTATCATCCTTGAAGTTATACATATGTCCAACATAGAAAAACTAAGTAATTAATTTATTTTCATTAGTCAAATTAGTTATTCAATTCATGTTCATTTATTGAAAACTTGATTTGAAGAGAATACTAAATAGAAATACAATAATAAACTTACCTAATATTTTAAGAAACGTAAAACCTAAATAGTGACACTAAATAGGAACGGAGGGAGTAATAATATTCCAGGAAATGGTAAGGTTGCTCACTACTCATCAGTCTGCAGTCAAAAGGCATGACTCAACTACTCTATTTCATTAGGATAATGTTTTGGTCGGTTTTGTGTGTAACTACTATTATCTCCTTATCTTAACGCTACCATTCAAAATTAACCACACTTGTCACTCAATTCATATTAGCTTTCACACACACAAGTGTTAACTAATACACCCAACTAACATAACTACTACATAATTTAAAAAAAAAACAATAATTAAATTAAAACAAGGCAGAAAAAGTAGCTCTAAAATATTTATTTTTCTAGCAAACGTGGCATATCTCATCCTTCAAATATGATACGTGGCAATATTTTACCGCTCGCAGTATGGAAATGCTTTAGATATGGGTCCACTTTTAACCTCCCTAACTGCTGTGGGGCCTGTTTTCATTGAGATGTGGGACCAGTGGGCCCTCTTTTAACCTCCATAACTGCCGTGGGGCCCTTTCTCTTTGAAGGAAAATTCTATAGATAGCCCACACCGAGAGAATCTCGCCACGTGGCGAGGATTAGACACGTGGCTGCATGTTGATGAGTTTGAGCCTTTAATTTTGAGTTGTGGTCGGCAACAGTTACACAACTTTGTCAACAGTCAAACCCGCGTTGTTGAGTAAAAGATTTTGTAGTTATTGTACGTAAGCATAAAAGGAAATATATTATAGATACTAGTAAGTACTCCCCTCAGTCTCGTTTATTATTTCTAAATTATTTTATTTTTGTTTTATAAGTTTAAAAGAAATTATATTCTATGATATAATTAAAGATAATATAATAAAAAAAATACTAAATTTTAAAAATTTCTTAAGAGCCTGTAAGAAAATGACACAATACATAATTTGAGACCGTGGAAGTTTCATTAAAATAAAACCCATATGTTTTACAAGGTCTTCAAGTCATTACGTTGTTAATTAAATTTTAATATAACTATTTTCTCAAGTATGTAAGTTCATTCTTTTTCACAGTAATACTTTATAGATCTTGCGTCTATCAATTAAATTGAATAGTTCGAACTTCCAACCAAGCACTGGTCGTAACTTTTAAAATAATTACATTTTCATTATTTTTAGTTTTGAAAATAAATATTGATCCTAGTCAAACACTGATTTTTCATAATTTTTTTAAAGTGAAAATATGATTAATTAAGATAATAAAATTAAGCCAGACAGGTACCCCTAGGTTAAGAACGGTGGACCTACAATTTAAAACCTAAAAAGAGAGCTGGACTTTGCGCAATCACCATCTAGTTTAAAATATGTAACCCTTTCATTTGCCACAATGTTCTTAGAAATATTAAGAGAGAATAAAATATTTTTGCTTACCTTTTTATGAATAATATATCGGAAGCTTACTCAACTACAACTTATCAATAAGAGAAGTTTAATCATAATTAATTACTCAACTCCTCTATCTAGCAATTTTTTTACAAACTAATTTGTTGCATATAGTTTGGGTGTTAGAAAAAAATATCTTGTTCAACTTGTGGGTGTCACATACCTTGCCGACTTGCCGTAGCAATCAGTAATCTGGTCCCCTGTCCTACAAAGTAGCTTGAGGTGTTTGTTATTAGAGTTATAGAGTTAAATAGACTTCATATTTGTGTGTTATTTTCCATCAAAATCAAATCTATTAATTTTGTTTAATATTGATTGATATACAGGACGTACGTGTTTGTTTTTTATACATTGTTGATATATTGTGCTGTATGAGATTCAAAGGTTTGATCATAATATTAATTAATTTACTTTATCCTAAATTAATTACTCAATCGAAAGCGAGATCAAGCTTTCAATTTTCGTGGTTAATTTATGGAATGAGATAATGGTGGGCCAAATGAAAGACTATTCTAGTGTTTTCTACTTTAATAAATTACAGTAGAAAAAGAAAACATTTACTCCTAATTATTCAAACCACCGCCCAGTTTCCAGAGATTTCTCTTCAACAACAAATAACCCGTCACTATTTGTGATCATAGAAAACAACAAAAAAATCTGAACCGTTGGATCTTACCTGACCACATCACGTACAGTCCGATCCTTGTGGTGCAAAATATAATTTTTAAGATTTCTGGGGACCAAATGCTCTACTTCAAAGAAACTTACACATATAACGAAACTAAACGACATCGTATTTGCAAAAACACCATGCAATTTTTTTTTTTCTTCATATTTTTAGTTCCCACCCAACGCCTATATAAACAACCTCAAAAACACTCAAATCTCATCAACAAACAAACAGCAATCTTTTCAAAAAACAATCTTTTTTTTCAACACTTTACTAGCTTCTTTTTTCTAATCTTAAATCTCTCAAAAAACACTCATTTCTAAGTTACCAAAAAAAAAATGGCACCTAATGTTTTTGGTCTTGCAACTAAGGCTACTGGTTTGGTTAAGGCAAAAAGTTTGCCAAGCCGTGCCTATGTTACGTTCTTAGCTGGAAATGGTGATTACTGGAAAGGCGTTGTTGGTTTGGTTAAAGGATTGCGAAAGGCGAAATCCGCTTATCCACTTGTTGTGGCTTGTTTGCCTGACGTCCCGGAGGAACATCGACGTATACTCATTAACCAAGGCTGCATCGTTCGAGAGATCGAACCTGTTTATCCTCCTGAGAATCAAACTCAATTTGCTATGGCTTATTATGTTATCAACTATTCCAAACTACGTATTTGGGAGGTATGTACAAGAATATTCTTCTGTTTCAATTTATGTGATAATGTTTTTATTTGGTAGGCTTAAACTGTTTTTTTTTTTTTGTGATGCAGTTTGTGGAGTATAGCAAGATGATATACTTGGATGGTGATATTCAGGTGTTTGATAACATTGACCACTTGTTTGACTTGCCAGATGGCTATTTTTATGCTGTGATGGATTGTTTTTGTGAGAAAACTTGGAGTCACACCCCACAATATAAAGTTGGGTACTGTCAACAGTGTCCTGATAAGGTCCAGTGGACTCAAGACTTGGGCCCTAAGCCATCACTCTATTTCAATGCTGGCATGTTTGTCTATGAGCCAAGTCTCTCCACTTATGATGATCTCTTGAAAACCCTCAAAGTTACCCCTCCTACCCCATTTGCTGAACAGGTAACAATTTTTACGCCATTTTTGGATTCTAATTGTTCAAATGACTAATTAAAAGAGTAAAAAAGGGTTAACTTTAATTTGTTATGTGAAAATTTTGCAGGATTTTTTGAACATGTATTTCAGAGATGTATACAAGCCAATCCCGAACCATTACAACTTAGTTTTAGCTATGTTGTGGCGTCACCCAGAGAATGTGGATCTTGAGAAAGTGAAAGTTGTGCACTACTGTGCGGCGGGGTCGAAGCCATGGAGGTACACTGGCAAGGAAGAGAATATGGACAGAGAAGACATTAAGATGCTAATAAAAAAATGGTGGGATATTTATGATGACGTGTCATTGGATTACAAGAATTCCAACGTTGTTATGACTGCCGTTGATGGCGAAGTTGAAGCTGACAAATTTATGGCAGCGTTATCAGAGGCTGGTGTTGTGCACTACATAACTGCTCCATCGGCCGCTTAGAATATTATAGCTTTCAAATTGTTTTATAGTTTTTATTTCTAAGAAAAAAAAAAAGCTTTGGGATATATAGTCTTAAAGCAAATTATACTAGCTTTACAGAGTGCTTTTGTTATTTTTTATTTACCAAAAGATTAGAGATTGTCTGTATACAATAGGGGAGCAGGCAATTTCAGTTCTTGTATAAGTTTCGAGTGTTTTGTTTGTGGATATTGGAAGAGTACAGAAATGAAAAAAGTACGTATTTATGTTAATACTGAATCTTGAGATACGTATTTATGTTGTGGCTTGAGTAATCTTTTGTCTTTTTATAATTGCACTAAGTGGCTTAAGTAATTTTGGAGGACACTGACAGTAGGCATCTGATTAGATGTCGTAATTCGTCTTCTAAATATTTTGAGTAAATCCTGGGATAATTCATGTAATTGTTAACATTACCAACATTTTGAGTGATTCATTCAATTTATTTAGAAGGTTGAATAATTCATGTGATTGTTTACAATAATTATATGCTCCCAAATTAACTATAAGAATCCAAAAAAGAAGTAATTACATCAGTCTATGTGACAACACGATAGCTATAGATGTGAAAGAGTTGAGGGGAAATGTTTGAATATTCATTATATTGCTTGTGTATTTGAAACCCGTCGGTGTTCGTGGATAAGGACTACTTTTACTAACTTGGAATTTTTTTTTGTGTTAATTGGATTCCAGATAAAACTTGCTATTCATAGGATATTTTTCCTTGCAGGTTTAATTTATGGAATTCATTTTTATTTCCTTAACTTGTACTCCCTCCGTCCCATTTTATATGTCACATTTTTATTTTGCACTTGCATTAAGAAATTATGTAACTTTAAGCTTCTATCCTTATTTAATTTTTTTGGAACTCAAGTTTTCAATCAATGAATATGAATTAATTTATTTTGATTAATTAATTTAACCAATGATTAATTTATTTTGATTAATTAATTTAACCATGAATCATTTACTTAGCTTTTCTAAGTTGGTCAAATGTATATTTTCAAGGCTAATAACTCACAAGGGTAAAAAAGGAAAAATGCAAAGTAATGACACTGATGGGTAAAAAAGGAAAAATGCAAAGTAATGACACTGATAGGTTGGAGTTTTGAGAAGAAATTATGCTTTTTGGTACACCTTAATTAGTTGTCAATAACTATATGAATAATTTGTGTTATTCAGATGAGTCTGTACTCACATACACTATAAATTAAGAATCAATGTTTGTTGTCATGAACCCAGTAACGAACCACGTATAGGAGAAATCCAACACAAGAACCAGCAGCACCAACAACAGCCACAATCCGAACCCAAAAATGGGCTATAAATGCCTTGATGAGTAAGGCTGGCATCCCACAGCCAGAACCAGAAAATGGAAAAACAGAATCCTAGTACTGCACCCACTGCTACTTGGTTTAACGTGTGAAATCGTTGTGAAACCCGTAACCATGACTGTAATAAAGTGAAAGAAAGAAAAAATATCATGTATTATTATTTTCAGGAAAATTGTATAAAATAGCAAATTATTAATTCAAATTAAATGTTATAACCACTGTTTGATGTAGTTATAACCCGTAGCAAACAGTTGTCACTTGTCTCTCTCCCTAGCGAATCTCGCTCGCGTCGCCTTTCTCACTTTATACAAACACAAATATATAAATTGTGTTTCTGTTTGTATAAAGCGAGAGAAAAACTGTATATACACATGCAAATGCGTATATATCTTCGTCTTATACACTTATAATTATACAATACAAATCTTCTCCTACCCAATTCTCTTTTGCCTTTCTCTCTTTATACAAACACAGATTATATAAAATACAATGTATAATTTGTGTTTGTATAAAGCGAGAGAGAGATTTGTATACAAAAATATAGTTACATATAGATATATAGATTTATATTTAAATACATATAATACACCTATACATATACGACGGAAAATCACAACAAAAAACGTATATACAAAAATACATTCATATACAAATTTTTATGTATATGTATACCAAAATATACAAATTAATAGTTATAGCAAACATAAAGTTTGTTATGGAGCGCAATTATGCAAAGTATAGCTATAACATACAAATATGATTTTTATGTTTGCTAAACCTAAAATTTACTCTGCACCAAATTTTTTACTTATAAGCAGAAAATCACTAAGCAAATAGCGTGGAACCAACAAATATAAAAGTTACAACTACACACTTACAAAGTATGAGCCCATTGCAATAATAAGCACACTAGTGACTGCAGTAATTCCATTGCACCCGAAATATTCAACCACTGTGTCAAATAGTGATAAAAATGAGCACTAAAAAAAGAGTGATGTTATTTCTGAATCATGTAATATTAGTAGGAGATGGAGCTTACTTGAGATGATACAGAATGCAACTGTGTAGAAGATGGACTGGGCATGTGAAGAAGGCATCCCAGGGTCTGATCTTAATGTTAAAACGGGACGTTCATGGTTAAGTATGAGCTTCAGTACAGTTGAGAGATAGGCATTGACAACAACAACACAAAAAGCCCATAATGTTTCTATATCATGCCTCCAAAGGAACGTAATACCGAAAACTACAGCCACCAGCCACTTACTCTGTACTTAATCAAATACAAATATTAATACCACCATCACCTAAAAGCTGGACATAGCTAGTCACACACTTTGCTATCTAATTTGATAAATAATGAAATAAGAGAGTTACAAATCATTCAGCTATGCTGGACCATATACGTGCAATGCGTTACACTAAACTAACTAAGTAGTAAATATATCCTAATATTTCAAACTTTGAAAAAGTTATTGCAATTAAGTCTTTATTTATTTATTTATTTATAATATAAGTAAGAATTCTTAATACTTTAAATCTTTCTTTATTTGAATTGTATGAAAAATCATACTAACATTTAAGACTTTGACATCAATACTCCTACTATATTGAAGTGGCTACAAGCAAGCTGGTGTTGGTCGACATGCTTGCTTGTCCGCATAGGGGCTATTTACGTATTTCAATATTAATAGCTTTATGATTGTTGTACCAAGTGAATGATGTTAGTGTACCTTTCCGCTGTTGGACCAAAAAACCAGCTAGCATTTTCTTAAATTCTTTTCATATCCCTCCAAAAGATAAATGCACTCCCTGACTTGTGGACCCAGTTGCAGCTTTTAATGCTTGCTACATCTACCTAACCTTTTCTATTTATATCTAAACATAAATCTACACTCAGATGAAGTTTTTCTCTAATTGTTTCTTTTGTTATATATAATCCATATTACCAAAACAGAAGAGTGGCTTATAGTTCATTCACATTTGCAATTTCTTTTTAGTGATGACAAAATAAAAAAATATTTCTTAGTTTTAGAGTGAACCAAAAAAGCTTTTAAAAGTGATCAAAATCTTTTGTCTTTGAGTGAAAAATAAATTTCAAAATTCAAATTTATTTGATCATAAATATAAATTGAAGTTATTTTTTAATGGTAAGTGAACAATGTTACGTATTTAAATTTGTTCAAATTTTGTTGTTGTTCTTTCTATTTTAATTATTTGTCGTATTTCCCTTTTTAATTTATCATATATTCAAATATTATGTTTAAGATACTACAAATTATTATAATTAACAACTTAAAATATTCTATTATAAATTTGAAATTACGTAAAATATATAGGTCACAATAAATAAGAGGTTAGACACCTTAAAATACTTTTTTTTTAAAAATGAAATCTTTAATTGACTTTTACAATTCTATCAGTGCCACGTGAAATTGAACAAATGGAACAACATATATTATTAAAAGTTATGTAAATAATACTATAAATCACAATAATTAACAACTGAAAATACTTTAAAATCATATAAGAAATTTGGTTAACTCTCTTGTTTTCATACGTATGACATAAATTAGAACAGAAGATGTAACATATAGTATTCGAAAATGAAGTAAAAAAAAACTATAAATCGCAACAAATTAACAACTTAAAATCTTTTTTAAAAAAAAACAAATACAAAATTTAATTGACTCTCCAAATTCTATCTGTATCACATAAATTGAAACAAAGAAATACTCCCTCCGTCCCAATTTATGTGGCACTTTTCAGATTTCGAGATTCAAACAAGACTATGTTTGATCGTAAATTTATCAATTACCTTTAGTTATTTCAAATTATCAATTATTGTGACTTATAGTACTTTTTACGTAGTTTATAAATATATAAATTTCATTTTAAAAAAATTGAAGATTTCACGAGCAAATTTTCGATCAAACTTAAACTGTTTGATTCTCGAAAACAAAAAGTGTCACATAAATTGATATATAGAGGGAGTAGCATGTATTGGGCCCACGCTAGCACGTGCTCTTAATATCTAGTTTACTTTAACGTAAATTGCTATTTTTAATAATAATATGTATAATTTTATTTATTGACACATATTGTAAATGAGTTATACAAGAAAATAAAAGAAATAATAAAACAGAACAAGTCAAAAAATTGACCAACCAAGTTCTACAGAAATCTTAATAGTTAAACTTTAGTTTTTGTTGGTGAGAATTCGATTCCTCGCTTTGTAATCTTGTGTCCCATTTTCCTTTTCTGTACCCCAAATATTTAAATTGAAAAAAAAATAGACTAACCAGGTTGTTGAGAGTAGCTTGAATTCCATCGGAAGAAATCTTCATGAGAACTTCTTGTTCTAAACCTTCAAAACGGACACCTTCATTGCCAGCGGAATTCATGTGATAGGTGAATTAGTAGGTATCGTGATGGATTTTTATGGATAAGAATTTGTGAGAAAAATCCGATTGATGTTGAGAAACTAGGGTCGATTTTTATATATATACAAGGGAGATTGCAGCAGACAGTTTGCAGCTGTGTTTCAATGCTCTTCTCCTTCTTAGGTAAGTAGACCACCATATTAAGAAAAGAAAAACATGTACTATTAAATGAGAATTGATCGCTTATCAGCTAAGTAAATAAGTCAACATTCAATGAACTACATTATTTAGCCTTCCACTAGACAACAAATAGTATTATATCAATTTTATACATATAAATACCTATTTACCTGAAAAGACCATGAGTTCACGTTCATTCTTGAGCTAACTTTTAGGATTAAGTTAGATTAAAAAGTCTATTTTTTAAAAACATTATATCAGAGTTAACAATTATTCATATATATATGAATGAAATAAGATATTGTCAACAGTTTCACACAATTTGCGCAGTAGAAAGGTAATTACACCGATGGAGGAGGTTACGTTGAGGTTCAAAAACTTGGAATCTAATAATTATGAGCACAAAATGGTAGTTATGGATCATTCATAATCATATAAAAAGGCGACCCTTCACGGTAAATTTAGTTCTGTAGATATTGAACCCTTTAATTTGATAAAAAATTAAGTCTCTGCATGTGGATGTTTAACTTCGTCTCTTCTCAATTGTATTCTAATACTACTATAATGCTAGTCTTTATTATGATGCAAGTCATATGGAGTCCTATACAAAACTATACTTCATTCATATGATACCAAGTCACCAACATACAAGATGTAAAATGCAAAATAATGACAGGTAGAATTTGAGAAGAAATTGTTTTATTTGTATACCATTATTATTTCAATTGCTATACGAATAATCTGTACACACACTATATAGAATCAATGTAGGTCTTCAAATAACCCAATTTCGAATCACATATAGGAGAAAACCGACACAAAAACCAACAGCACCAACAACAGCCACAATCCGAACCCAAAAGTGGGTTATAAATGCCTTCATGACTATGGCATCCCACAGCCAGAACCAGAAAATAGAAAAACAGAATCCTAGTATTGCACCCACTGCTACTTGGTTTAACGTGTGAAATCGTTGTGAAACTCGTAGCCATGACTGTAAAGTGATAGAAAAGAAAACATGTACATCATTTTCTGCACCAGTTTTACTTAGAATGAAAGTTACATTCAGAAGAATCACTTGAAGAACCAGTAAGCAAATACGTTCTGCCAGCATATGGAAATAATAAATATAAAAGGTACAACTCCACACTTACAAAGTACGAGCCCATTGCAATGATAAGCGCACTAGTGACTGCAGTTATTTCATTGAACCCGAAAAATTTAATCACTGTGTCAAACAATTCAAGAAAATGAGAAGTGAAAATGGATTATTTGATAAGCACGTATGTACATAAACAATTAGAATTATCTGGAGGAAAATCATCTCAGCATTTGATCAATTAGTAGGAGATCGAGCTTACTTACTTAAGATGATACAAAATGCGACTGTGTAGAAGATGGACTGCGCATGTGAAGAAGGCATCCCAGGATCTGATCTTAATGTTGAAACGGGGCGTTCATGGTTAAGTATCCCTTTCAGTGCAGTTGAAAGACAGGCATTGACAACTCCACCTGAAGTAGCCCATAGTATTTCCATATCATGCCTCCAGAGCAAGATAATACCGAAAACTGCAGCCATCAGCCACTTACTCTGTACTTATTTAGGACTACCAATCATTACAAATCTAAACAACAAAACCATGACTTCAAAGCAGCAATTAGAAGCTCGACATAGCTAGTCACACCAAAATGATTATTGTGAGGGAACATTACCTTAACTAATTGTTGGGATCCAAATAACATGCCGTGTCATGCATAAGCTAACAATTGCAAACTTTAATGACCATAAGTTAGACTACAAAGAAAAACTTTTAAAATGACCTTATGATACAACTTGATCAATTGAGAGTAAATCTTTTTCTAACCAAAACTTTTTAAACGAGCACATTGGAGATAGTATGATGTTGTGATTTGTGTATGAAAACTAAAGATCTCTATTTAAGATATGAAAGAGTCTTTTTTTTACCAAATACTAATTATTTTTCCACCAAGAGAACATTTTTGAGCTTTGTATTGGTTATTATTGTACTATTCAACTTTTACAGAAGACATGAGTTCTTTACAAGATCAAATTTATTCCCAACTGACAAATCAGCCTTCCATTCTATCCAATAATTGTTCCACAAGGTGCAGGTTTCTCTCAGGTATACCATTCTAAAACTTATTTGCAGAAAATAAAAAATAATAATCAAACAGCCCCCCCCCCCGCGCCTATTTTTTTAATTTTTTTTTACGGAGGAGCCGTTTAGCACAGAAACATGAAGAAATGATAAAACAGAGCAGGTCAAACGTTGACTTACCAGGCTGTTGAGAATAGCTTTAACTCCATCAGAAGAACAATTCATGGATCCATCAATAAGAGCATCTTGCTTTAAACCTCCAAAACTGGCTCCTTCATCGCCGGCAGCAGCGGCTCGATTCTCGACGGAATCCACCATTTTAGGGGGAATTAGTGTACAATGCGAGATGGATCTTTTGAAGTTGAATTTTCCACAGATATCCAATTTGAAAGTGGAAAATCTATTGAGTCCGCGAAATTGAAGCTGAGAAACTAGTATTGGTCCATTTACAAGGGTAGTCATTTTGGTACCTGCACTTGTATGGTTAAGGACACCAAACTTTTTCTTCACCAAAGAGCAGAGATATGTAATTTGAAGTAGAAGGTGTGATTTCAACTCTAATATTCATTCCTAACTAATTAGAAATATCAAAATAGTGATAGCCAAGTCTACTGTTCGTCTATTAAATTGACTCTTCAATGTTGTACAGTTTTTTTGACTTATTTGGCACAAGATAACAAATTTGGCATCTGTCTAGCTAACGGGATCTTATAGCTCTAGGATTCCGTTATAACGGGATATTAACGTATGTATTACAATTATTTAACTTTTAAAATTTGTATAACTTACCTAAATCCCACAGTGTAAGACCCTAAATTACATTCTATCCCTACTCTTTTCTATTTTACAAAAATCCCTTAAAATTTCAGCCACCTGGATACATAAATTTCATCCTGATACACTATAAACTTGTCTGTTGCGCTTAATATGAAATATTAATGTAAAATTGATTTTCTTTCCCATAAATCACGCAGAACTTGATTTTCTTTTCCCACAAATCACACAAACTTGATTGATATCAATCCATTCCAAATCTGTAATAACTTCACAAAATTCAAAAATCAATTCATCTTCTCCATGTATTCAAAATCTTGAATCTGATCAAATCCACCATTGTAGATAATTGGACAAACGATTCACGATTTTGAATCATCAATCCGAAATCATCAAGTATAAGAAATCGTCGAGAAATATGGATTCAATGTATCACGCAAAACTGATTGGACAAATAATTTCTTTTGTGAATCTCAAATTCGCCATTGCGGATGAGGTAGAACTATTTCTTGATCAATTTTATTCTTCCCAGTTCTTAAGTTGTCTTTTTTTTAAAAGTTTTTTTTTAGCTTTTTCATCTAATTTTTTTTTATACATATGAATTATGCTCCCTTTTTCAGTAGGGTACTTGTATATTTGATTCTGATGATGAAAAGTTTCATGAAAATAGATCTAACCAACGAAACGATCTGTTAATCAGGGAGAATTTGAGATCGAAGAAGTCAAAAAAAGGATACTTGAGTTTGAAATCTACTATTGAAAAATATTGCTCAAAAAAAGAAGGAAAAAGTTGGATCCGTCATAACACAATCTTCATTATCAAAAGATGCAAATCTACAATGTATCTCGTTTATTTTTATTCTTAAATTAGTCTTTGTTAGTGTTATTATTGATCTGATACATCAATACTATAATGCCTTTGTTTTATGCAATGTGTCATCTCCTAATCTTTCGGCCTAATCAACCCAAGGTAAATGAGTTCAATCGAATTCTGTGTTTTTTCGATTGTTCAAGCTTCCATTTAGTTGTTGATTCAAATGCATGATACATTATGGAAAAAAATTAGTGTTATCATATTGCAATGTATCATCATCCAATTTATTTTTTTGATACATAAAATCCTAAGATGGTTTATTCAGTGGTTAATGTAAGTCATGATACATTAGTAGTAAATGACGATCGTTTATTATAATTTTGTATCTATGGATTATGATGTGGTCATTATTGTGTATCTGAATGTGAATTGTATAAAAATGTATCATCTTAATAGATTGTATATGATCAAACTATATTGTATATGATACAAAATTATGAATATAGCAGCCCATTCAACAATATGAACTTTATACTTAGATATATTTATAAGAACTATTCAAAATTTACAAAACAAAATTAGAATCGAGTTGTAACCATCAAATTTACGTATGTGATACATAATTTAGACTACAAAGTATTTGAATTGTTTGTTTGATACATAGTTATAAAAAAAATGTATCTGATATTCATTTAAGGTATATAAGTTAGGTATCATGTTTAACTATTTTAAAATATGATACAATGTTCTACTGATTACATTCCAGCATATAATTTGGATTTTATATGGAATATTAACTATTTTAGAATATGATACACCATTATATTTGTGAATACGGTACCACTCAATATGTTTCATATACATTTTTTTATATAATGTATCATTTTGTATTTGATAATAATGTATCTGATACAATAAGGTTGTGGAAAAAGGGTGTAAGTAAGTTTAAATAAAGTGTATTTATAAATGTATCAAAATAAATAAGAATTAAGTTATCAATCAGATACATGAATGAATCAACAACTAATTACAACTAATTAGTGTCCAATGTATTAGCATGAATGAATCAGCAACTAACTACAACTAAGTTATAAAGTGCATGAATGAATCAACAATCAAGCTATCAAGTACATTGCCTTATTAGGTGTCAAATGTATTAGCAACTAACTACAACGACTGAGAAAAAAGAATTGTGTATGTGTATGCATGAATGAATCTGGTACTTAATTTTATGACATTTTTGTATTAGACAAATAGATAAGACAATTCAAACTATAAATAACAACTAAATATATTGAAAGTTAAAGACAAAATAAACAAGTTTTTTTTTAGAGAAACACTATAAAACTTGAGTAGAAAAAAGTATCCCAAAAAAATAAAAACGAACACTCCAAAACTAGAATTAATGTATTTTAACAACCATAATACTCTAAAAAGGTGTCTAACAAGTGATAGATAATCTATATTCAACATTAACCATATCCTCTTGAGATGGTGCTGTGAATTGACTCTTAGGCTTTTGTGGATCCTCATTTTCACTAACGTTAACTGCCTTGACCTTTTCAGTACCGAACTTTCATAATAGGGTTGCATATCATATACGAAGGTGATTTGATAAAAAATCATTGGATGGAATAAAGAATCCGCGTTACCTTCAAAATGAAGAAGATACATTATAAAAATAAAGAAGACACATTATAATTCAAAACAAAATCATACTAATATTTACAGGCTGTATCACTTGTTTATGCTTCTCAGTAGCCAATTTTTTTGTAGCTGATAATTATTAAAACTAGATATAATGTATCTTACACATAGACTAGTACAAATTTTGACTGATACACCATTTAACATGATATTAATGTATCATATACACACTGCATAATACAAGTTTTGACTGATACACCATTGAACATTATTTTTGTATTAATGACATGACATCTTGTGACTGATACACAACTAAGCATATTACAATATTTGATAACTTCATATAATTACAACAACTACTCAAATAATGAACAAAATTAGGGTTTATAGTATCAATTAATTAAACTTAAATATTGATACATTACAATATAATATGAAACATGAATTTTATCACTAATGTATCATTTTTTGATTGACTAACATAAACAATTTTAAAAATCAATAAAAGAAGATGGAAAATCTAACTTATGTAAAGAAGGTCGAGAAATTGCAGGAGCCAATTTTCGACCCTCTTTTTGGGGTTTTTTATCAACCTGCACTTTAGAAGATGAAGAACAATATTGATTCGCTATTGCTAATTGATGATGAAAACATTCGTGCTTTAGAATACGAAGAACAACATTGATTCACTATTGCTAATGGCTGATGAAAACGTTAGATCTGGTTTCAGCCCATTTAGGATCGTCAGGAAATTGATGAAATTGATGAATATTTTTTTTAAGAAAATCAAAGAACAATAGAATGAAAAAGATTAAAACTACATATTCAGTGATTTGATATTGATTAACTGGGGAGAGAAAGAAATAATTTGAAATTCAAATTGGGATGAAGAATGTAACTGATTAAATTATGGGAGTGAAATAAGGAGAGGTTGAAGGAGTGAAATTAGGAGAGGAGAAACGTTGATTTGTAAGGTTGAAGTAATGTATCCGGGCGATTTGGAGTAATGGGGAAAAGAAGGGATTTTTGTAATATTTTAAAATAGTAGGAAATAATAGAAAATATGATAAATAAAGATGTGTATATAGGTAATTTTCCCTTAAAATTTTCATTTTACAATATAATTTTAAGTGTTAAGATAAATTTTGAACGATTACTTTAGTATTTTCTTCTGTCATAAAAATAAGTAAAACGTCATACTTCCACCTCCACGTTTAGTCAAACTTCCTTCTATTAGATCTAGCCAAGTAAACTCTGTTTGGTAAAATTTATTTATTTTTTAAAAAAAGTATTTTGTTTTCCTTTAGTAGAACCTAAAAAAAATGACATTTTTTAGTCAAATCATCAAACTATTTCCCCCAAGTGAAAAACATACACTTAGTTAATGTTTAACTCACAGATATTTTGTTTAATTTTTTGGTTAATTAATTAATTTAAGAAAATGCTAACATTGAAAATTTAGTTCTAATAGGCTTTACTGAACACAAATTTGGTCCAAGATTATTTAGATTGGTGTATGGACTTTTTAAGGCTTTACGTCCAACTCAGGTTTATAGGCAATACTTCTTCTATCGGGCTTCAGATATGGAGGCCCAATACCGTCTTTGAATCTTTAAATATTGAGCCTAAAGGAAAGAATCCAAAGATTATAGGAAAATTGTATAAAATAGCAAACTATTAATTCAAATTAAAAGTTATAACCACAGTTTGATTTAACTGTAACCCGTAACAAACAATTGTCATTCGCCTCACTCCCTAGGTTTCTCGCTCGCCACTCTCTACCGACCCTCTCGCTTTTATACAAACACAAATGTATAAAATGTGTTTGTGTTTGTATAAAGCAAGAGAAAACTGTATATACAAATACAAATACATATATTTTCGTCTTATACACTTATAATTATACAAATACAGATCTTTCCTTGCCCAGTTCTCTTTTGCCTTTCTCTCTTTATACAAGCACAGATTATACAAATTACAATGTATAATTTGTGTTGTATAAAGCGCGAGAGAGAGAATTAATATACAAATGTTTTATTTCGATTCATTTGTATACAAATTCAAATTTTATGCAGATATACAAATACATAAAATTGAATTGAGAGGCTGCCAGCGATTTATACAAATGGTCTGCCAACTAAATTATACAAATTTGAATCTTCGCCAGTGAGTTGTACAATCTGATGCTCCATAACAAACATAATGTTTGTTATGGAGCGCAATAATACAAACTATAGCTATAACATACAAATATAATTTTTATATTTGCTATATGTAAAAGTTGCTCAAGATTATACCCGACGAAATGCAGGGCAGAGCGAAGCAACGAGAGTTGAAAACGGTAAATTATGCTATATGGGGCAAGGCATGACAGGTAAAAGTTAATTGCACCAAAGTTAATAAATTATTATTTTTAATAACACAAAACTCGTCCATCTTTACGTGAGTTAATATCTCATATGGTTATTCTTTAATAGTTCACTCACTCAACTTTGAGTTGTTCACTTAGAAAGTCACTCAACTTTGTTTTATAACTCAAAAGTCACTCAACTATTTGTGTTTCACTTAGAAAGTCACCAAACTATTGATATTTCACTAAAAAAGTCAATAAATCAATTTAAACAATTTTTTCATTAAATTTTGTAAAAATACAAATAAAAAAAAAATTTAAAAAACATAATAAGATGTTTATTTTAATTATTTTATTGAAATATAGTTTTTGTTTTTACCTATTTTTTTTTTAAAAAAAAAAATAGTAAAAGAATGCTACTGTGTGCTTTTCTTATTACTTCTTAATTACTACTTCTTATCCATTCCAACCTCCTAATTTTTTAGATAATTTTTTAACATATTTAATTTCAGTCATACAATTACTAGAACGGAAAAGGGTTTTTTTTTTGGTCAATACTCAATTATATTGTTGTACGCTTTATCAGAAAAACTATAATTAAATAATTGAAATGGATCAATAAGATAATTAAAATAGATATTTTATTATTTCTTTAAAAAAATAGTTTAAAATAAAATTTAATGAAAAATTATTTAAATTTATTGGGTGACTTTCTAAATGAAATATCAATAGTTAAATGACTTTCTAAGTGAAACATCAATAATTGAGTGACTTTTGAGTTATAAAACAAAGCTAAGTAACTTTTTAAGTAAACAATTCAAAGTTGAGTGACTTTCTAAGTGAACAACTCAAAGTTGGGTGACCATCTTTACATAAGTATACTAAAAAATATCTCATTTGTTTTCATACGGTAATTTTTTTATACGAAAAATAATCGAACGACTCTAACAATATATACAAGCAACTTTCAGTGATTATTTTTGCTACTTGAAATAGTTTAGTAACTATATTACAATAAAGTAAAAGTTCAATCCATGATTTTATTCCCAAAACACTATATTTCAAGACTAGAAAAATAGAAATAGCTACTATTATATTTCGTTCCGACCCAGATATAAAATACTTTTTAGTACTTTCTTTATTTCAATATTTAAAATGTTATGTGAAGAATTGAAGTGAAAAAATAACCAAAAATAATAATAATTTATTTAAATAGATTAATAAAAAAAATATTAGTAATACAAATAACTGGGGGATTAAGTGAGTAGTGCCATACACGAGTTCGACGCGGAAACGACGGTATATTCGCATGCAAAATATCTTAATCTACTACATATACAATCACCATAGAACAAGTTTGATGCTTGATTCTCTTTGAGTTGATGGAACAAAATTTCGAATACACAAATATAACAATTTAAAATAAATGGTGACACACACGCAAATCAGTTCCATATTCTCCTTTTATTAATTAACTAGAAAACTCGACAACACACCACACATGCATGCATGCAATGTCAAAATTCAAAAGCATAAAACAATTGTCTCAGCATCGCGATTCCACTACTAAAGAGTTTAAGTTCTATACACTAATCGATAACCACTAAATATATTCATGAAGTCAAATCACTAATAATTCATACTTTTTAGCGATAAATACTTTTAGTTAGTAATGTAAAAAATGGTATATATTCCTAGCTAGACTATTACACGAAAACAATTTTATATATGGAAATAAGATAAATACATAAATAAAGTTGGATATAAGTCATTTCGAATTAAAAAAAAAAGAAAGCAAAGGGGAGGTTGTCGTATTTAATCTTTTTGAAGGGATGAGTTCGACCGCATAAGTTGTCTCATAAAAGAAGCAAAATAAGATATAGTATTGTGGGTTTATCTGAAAGATGACTAGCCTAATTACCTTTACAAATATTCTTCAACCTCTTTACACGCAAGCTGCTTCTATTGTGGGTTCTTAGTTATATTCTTCTACTATATATATAATTATCTAAAATACAAATTCAAATTCTCTTGGGAAATTATATGTTTGAAAATCAGTTGCCTTTTTGTCAATTTTCATCAGAACCATAAGCTTTCACTGGCAGCAGATTCTCCACCACGAGGGTAACAGCCACTTTTTACGATAATCTTGTTAGCCCATATTTTTCAACATATCCGATACTCTTTAATTAATACTAGTAATTTTCTTTATTTCTTTCAACCTATCTTTTTGGGACATGACTATAATTAAGTTGGATATTTTAACTATTATTAAGTCTCTAAAGTCGCAAAACTAATTTCTCCTGGTCAAGATTAAATGTATATAAGTTAATCAGATAATTAATCAATAAGTTATGTTGTTGAAGATTCCCACATCAGTTGGTAAAAATATGACTTTTCGTTTTATGATTTGCGTTAAAGGTTTAATTAGATTCGAGTCTTAGATATCAAAAAACACTATGATAGGGAGAGCTTCAAATTGTTTTTAGATAAAGCAAATCTAAATTAATTAAACTTCAATATCGATTCTCAACACGGGGTAGAAGACAAAGAAAAATGTATAGAATATTACTAATCCAAATCAGAAATCACTCATTAATTACTAAGTTGATTAAGTGAAAATTACTTATAATGATCCCATGAAAAAGTTTTTCAGGTTGTGTGACATGATTTTTGTTAGTCCATTTATTTTTAGAAAAAGTTACATACACTTCTAAATTTGAATATAATTAACTTTACGTACACTTTTTCTATTTCACCCTTAACATGAAATGTACTTTATATATATTAATACAGAAGTTATGTCATGTTAAAACAATATCAGGTAGCAGCTAGGTAGCTAGAGCTTTGCGTTGAAAATTTTCAAACGTTTCTGAGGCACAAATGTAACACAATCGTCGAGACCATGAACAGTACGCATTATTTCCCTTTTGATTCATGGAAAAAAAACATGGTAAATAGAGTTATTACAGAAAATTGTGCAAGTAACAGCAGATAGAAGCCAGATCTTCAAAACAGCCTTTGTTGTTTTATTTCATTTTTGTTTTTGTCACGTATCCGATTCAGCTACACGATAGAAAAAAGGAGGGTATATGCCAATTAAATATATAGATAATTATATAAGTACTATGTATTTTTTCTGTACTATTATATTATCCTTCGATTAGAATGGTTGTGAATTTGTGATGGTGACTGAAATTTCAAGGTATTCACTAATACACAAGGTTTGTATTTTACAATACTAGTAGAGCAATTTAGTGCCCTGCGCCAGGTTTGGATTGAATAACTTTTAGATATTCAAATTAATTTTATGAGTAAGTAGTTGTCTGTTTGTGTATGGAATGATTAATTTATTCGGTAAAAGTGTTTGTAATCGTTTTAATCGATATGTGAAAAGTTATTTGCAAGACAATTACATTTGCCAACTATTATATTAGCGGGGGCGAATTGAGGAGTGTTCACTCAAGCTGCTCAATGAAAATTACAATATAAATATGATATGTTTTTTTGTGTTTAGTATATGTAAATAAATATTGAATTCCTTAAACACGGTGTAGAGGTTAGCCCACTGATTATATAATCAGACTCTTAAGGTGGGGTCTCATCTATTTGTCAAGTAATTTATTCTAACTTTGCCTCAAAGAGTTACGTATTAAAAAAATAAAAATAAGTGGTCTATGAATTCTTGTATAAATATCTTTGAAAGACGAAATGAGTGAAACAAGCACATGTTGAGAACAATTATATTTGACTACTTTAGCGCATTGTTGGTGAAAGGGGGGGAAAGAAGAGAGTAGAATATGGGAGAAATTAAACAATCAACGAAAATGTTTTAATTTCTTTTCCTTTTACATGAAAATAAGGCGAAGGGAAAAATATATTTACCTGCATTGTAGGTCTAAAAATAAGAATACAAACAATATACTTCACGCTCAAAGAACATATGCCCTCAATTGTGGCCATTGTAAAAAAATTCCACGTTCAATTTTTCGTCCTTTGTTTTACTATATTTTTTTTATAATACAAATAAGTAGGAGTAGCATGTACCAACCATGTCGTTCCATCTGCTTTGCTACTCCCGTGATAGCAAGCTACTTGGGATTAGACCAACCAAAAATACAAAGACATTGATTCCAAGTGCAGGACGAAAACGACAGGTTAAGAAAAAACTACTTCTATGGTGGATAGAGTTATCTATGTATATGTTATTGGTGGGAGGTTATAGGTATTTCACGAATTAGTCGAGGTAATCGAATGAACACACAGTTCATATGAGTGATTTATGATTCAGATCCAATATTCAACAATATTCTCTTTCTTACTTTTGATATTCGCGAGAACTTATTTCAACGATAATCTAGTTTTAAAAATGAAAAATTTTCAAATCATATTAAAGAGTCCATAGATGCTTGTGGTTAGGGGTGTACAAAACCAAATCGAAAATTGAACCAAACTGCAAATCGAGTCAAATCGGGAAAAAAAACCCGACTAGTGGTTTGGTTTGGTTTGACTTGGTTTGGTATTGGAAAAAAAAACCCGACTATATTTGGGTTGATTTGATTTTAACTAAAAAAACCAACCCGAGACCAAACCAATCCAACATTATATATATAATTTTAAAATTTTATTTTATACATAAAAATATTTACTTTGATATAAATTTTAAATATTTCTTATACTTTTTTCATAGTTTTTATCTTTTAATATTATTTCAAGTTTGAAACTTATAATTCTGAATGGTCCAATAAAAATTATAGTCAACAGATGCTGGTAATTATAATAAAGCTTAAATCAAAATCAAATTAATACTAATGCAAAAAGAAAATCAATTCAACAATAAGAATGACAATAATATTGAACATTTGTTCTTTAATTTTACATTGATTTAAACAATTAAAATACATAATCTAACTTTAATTTCCTTTAATATTTAGTCATATAACTAATACTTATTAGACTTATTTTAGCATGATTCAGTACTTTTAAATTATGATAATTTTCATTATGACTTGTTAATTTGCAATATTTGTTTTATGCGATTTCATTATTATTATTTTTGGATATTTTAGTGTCATTAATTGTATCATATTTTGTGTTTTTTTTTTTAAAAAAAAACACCTTAAATAGTTATATTTTGGTAGGACTAAAGAAATAGTTGAAGTACAAGTAAATTATATGTTTGTATGAATACTTTACCGGAAAAATCCGAAAAAACCCGAGGTTGAAAAACCCGAATTTTATTGATTTGATTTGGTTTATAAATTTAAAAACCCGAACACAAATAATTTGGTTTGATATTTGAAAATCCAAACCAACCCTGCCTTGTACACCCCTACTTGGGGTAGAACTTTTCACAGCAACCTTATGTATCCCATGTGGTTATCAGACATTAATTAATTCTAACCATAAGCGAAAAAAGGTAAGAAGAATAAGTTGAAAAATCTAAAAGGATAATGTTACGAGACGACATGCAATTTAAGATATAGTAATATCTCTATCAAAGTTGTATAGCGTGCATGAGACAATACTAAATATTCTCCATCTTTCAATTTATGTGATTCATTTTAACCAATTACATTATCTCTGTAATAGAGAAAAAGTTTTAAATCAAGCTATAGAATATAAATATTTGTGTTGCTATAAATTACTCCATTTAAGATAAATTAAAAATTATTTTTTTTCACTAACAAAAAAAAAATTAAAAAAAATACACCACATAAATCGGAATAAATTAGAGTATATCCTTTTAGACCTGTGAATGGGGCAAATCAAAACGCACCTATGAGGCTTAGCCTAAAAGGTTGCGTGTTTAGAAATAAGAAGCATTGCATGGTGTGGAATTAGATTCGAGACAAGTCCCATTCCATTATTGCTTTTGTAAACATGGATAAAGAGTCACATAAGAGGGAATGGTAGTGTAGTAAACAGGACAGAAAAAAATATACTCTGCTTAAATTTTATATGAAATTGTTCGTTTTTCGAAATTTGTTTGATTTTTGAAATTCAAAGCATTTCATATTACTAATTGAAACAAAGAAAATACGAGGTGGACTGGTCAAATGGGCTATAGAATTGAGAATTAGATTCATGGATGGGAAAGTGATGGACGTACCAGTTAACGCGTAAATGGTGCTGCCATTTTGCCGTAGCCTCCTTCCTAGTCTCTTTGCCTTGCACTTGCACTTGCACTTAATGGTGGTCCCATTTTACCAACTCCTAAATTTAGCCTCTTTTGAAAAATTCATGTGAAATTGAAGTAATTAAATTCCTACTTTGGACAGTGGTTATCCACATTATGGCTAATGATTGAACATTTTCAATGTTTTCTGAATCTAGTATGTCGCATAAAGCTTAATTAATGTGGTTTATCTTTTCAGTGTGATTTGCAGTCTATTACACAATAAAATATTTTCTCAGTGTTCACCGGAAGGCAAATATTATAGCAATTGTGGGTCATTTTATCTGGTTAAACAAAAATAAGTTATACTAGTGAATAGATTATTTTTTCATCAATCATTTGATTCTTTCATAGAGTAAGTTTTTTTCCCTTTTAAGAGTCTAAGTTTAATATACCGAAGAGTAGGGGTGTACAAAATTGAATCAAACCGTAAATTGAGTCAAATCGGAAAAAAATCCGACTAATAGTTTGGTTTGACTTGGTTTGGTATTGGAAAAAAAACTCGACTATACTTGGGTTGGTTTTATTTTAACTAAAAAAAGTCAACCCGAGACCAAACCAACCCGACATTATACATATAATTTTTAAAATTTATTTTAAACATAAAAGAATTTACTTTGATGTAATTTCTAAATTTTACTTGTACGTTTTCATAATTTTTATCTTTTAACATATTTTTAAAAGTTTTTTTGAGACTTAAAAATTTGAATGGTACAATAAATGTTATAGTTCATAGATATTAGTAACTCTAATGATCTCAATTCGAAATCATTTCAATACTAATACTAACAAAATAAATTAATTCAACACTAAGAATGACAATAATGTTGAATATTTGTTCTTTAATGTTTAATCATGTAATTAATACTTATTAGACTTATTTTAGCATGATTTAATACGTTTAAGTGATGATCATTTTCATTATGACTTACCAATTTGCAATATTTATTTTATATGATTTCATTATTATTTTTTATTGAATATTTTAGTTTCATCACTCATCTCATATTTTGTGTTATTTGTTGAGCAGTTAATAAGGTGTACAACTGTCAATTAAAGTGCTGAAGAGTTTGTTAAATTAACAGCAACAACTTGTTAGCATTAGTTAGTTAGTTAGCCAGCTAATCTGATTCTATAAATATAGAAGTTAGAGTCACAAAATGTACAAAAGTCATATTAACATTGAGCTGAAGATTACAGCTTGTTCATTCTATGGAAATGAGTTTTCTCTTTCAATGTCTTGGATAAATTGTTCAGATTGATTTACAATTCATTCAATTCTACAGAATTAACATGGTATCAAATCAAGGATGACGGATCTAGGAGTTTATTTCAGAAGAATTGAAGATCAATTGCAGGATTTTGTTTCGAAGCATTTCAGTTACGGGATTCTGTTTCGAAGCATTCTCACATGGCAATTGAGGACGAACTAGGAGGAATGGGGGTCAGGTTTCGAGGAGAAGGTACCAATAGCAACACAATGGTGATTGATCATAATCATCCGCTATATCTGAGCTCTTCAGATGTACTAGGAGCACTGTCCATAGGAATCCAATTAACAGGAATGGAGAACTATACTCTATGGAGTCGAGCTATGGAAATCGCTTTACTAGGAAGGAATAAGATAGGATTCATTGACGGATCTGTTCTGCAAATGGATTTTGAAGGAAATTCAAGGAAGATTTGGGATCGATGTAACGCAATTGTCATCTCTTGGCTCACATGCAATGTCAGCAAGGAATTGTTTTCTGGAATCTTGTATTCAATTAGTGCTCATTAGGTATAGCTTGATCTTAGGAAGCGTTTTGATAAGATAAATGGATCTCAACTTTACCAATTGCACAGGAACATATTCACTCTTACCCAGGGAGTTTCGACTGTCTCTGCTTATTTTACAAAATTGAAGAATTTGTGGAATGAATATGATTCAATTCTTCCCACACCTAGCTGTGATTGTTCTAAGGCTAAGGAATTTGTGGAACAGATGCACTATCAGAGGTTATTACAGTTTCTCATGGGCTTAAATGATAGTTATTCACAGGCTAGGGGGTAAATTCTGATGATGCATAATTTGCCAAATGTAAACCAAGCCTATGCCTTAGTGCTTCAGGATGAGAGTCAGAAAGGAATTGCAGGGGATATAGGAGAAGGAATGGATTCATTAGCATTGTATACTGCTAGATCTAACACACATCAGCAGTTCCATCCTAAGCCTAGGAAGAATTATCAAAATTTGTTTTGTGATTTCTGTAGCATGAGAGGACATGTTCGAGCAAACTGCAACAAGTTGAAAAAATGTGACCATTGTCATGTCACTGGACATATAAAGGAGAATTGTTTCTTACTGATTGGTTACCCAGAAAATTTTAAAGGAAAGAGAAGGCTAATGCAGTGTTGGGTGGAGAAGATCAGCATTTTCAGCAGCAGAGTTCACAGGATCATGCACTACTAGAGGGAAGTTCTATGATGCAGAGAAAGGCACACACTGCTATAGGAGAACATAAGTCGACAACTCAAGAGCAGCTATTGCAGCTCATGCATGATTCTTCACCAGAGCAGCTTCATCAGATGATTGACACTATAAAGAAACACAAGAACATCATGGATACTCCAAGCAATGTCAACATGGCAGGTACTTCTCACTCCTTGAAATAGATAATAGACACAGGGGCCACAGATCACATGATAAACAACCCAAATTATTTACATGTCAAGACTAAAGTAGGTGGCGTAGGAAAGGTGCAACTTCCTACAGGTGACTTAGCTACAGTCTCACATGTTGGGAACCTTCAGCTTAGTGAAAATGATGTGATCAGTGAAGTCTTATGTATACCAGCATTTAAGTTTAACTTTTTGTTTGTGAACAAATTGACAAAAGAGTTAAACTGATGTGTTTCATTCTTCCCTACATATTGTGTTTTTCGGGATCTCTTGTCTGGGAAGGTCAAGGTGATTGGTGAAGTTGAGGATGGTCTATATGTGTTGCACTGGACAACAAATGGGCAAAGAAACAACATCAAAATATTGACAGCAGTTAGGAAAGAAGATGGAGATTCAATACTTTGGCATGAAAGGCTAGGCCATGTGCTTATGGGAGTACTTAGGAAAATAAAGGAGTTACATATTCATGCTAGTTTTACTAATGACCAATGTACTGTTTGTCCTCAAGTTAGGCAAACTAGAGTTTTTTTTCTTGTAAGCAGTACTACAATTGATGATTTTTTGGATCTAGTGCATATAGATGTCTGGGGTCCATATAAAATAGCTACTCGCACAGGAATGAGGTATTTTCTTACCTTGGTAGTTGACAAGTCTAGATGGACATAGACTTTCTTGATTGTTTTAAAGTCTGATGTAATTGTTGTTCTTAAACAATTTCTAGCAATGATTAAAAATCAGTTTGGGAAATGTGTAAAGATATTCAGATCAGATAATGGTGGAGAATTTGTGAATTCTAATTGTCATGATTTGTTTATGTTGCATGGTATTATTCATCAGAAGTCTTGTCCTCACTCTCCACAACAAAATGGAGTTGTGGAAAGGAAGCACAGACACTTGTTGGAGACTGCAAGAGCAGTGAAGTTTCAGGGTTGTCTTCCAAATGGTTTTTGGGAGAATGTGTAGAAGCTGCTACTTATATAATAAATAGGATCCATTTAACAGTTCTAGGAAACAAGTCCCCCTATGAGTTAGTATATAACAGGAAGCCCTCATTGGCACATCTCAGAGTAATAGGATGTCTTGCATTTGCTACAAATTTGAAGAAGGATGATAAGTTTGCACCAAAAGCTAAAAAAAGGGTATTACTTGGGTATGCTGTTAGTCAGAAGGGTTATAAATTGCTAGATCTTGAGACAAAGGTCATCTTTATCAGTAGAGATGTTATTTTCCTTGAGAAGGTTTTTCCATTTCAAGAAGCAAGTCTCGAAGACACCACTGACTCAATATTTCCTGTACTCTCACATGTGGAAGACTGTGCACTTACACCATGTGTTATTTCTGCTACAGAGCAGCCAGACATTATTACTGTTCCTCTATATCCTGTTTTAGATACTGAGACTGTTTCTTCAGATACTGAGGTTGAGGTTATTTCATTTGTAGTATCACCACAGCTCTCTGATGTTATTAGAAAGTCCAACAAGCCTGTAAAGCCACCACTTTGGCATACAGATTATGTTCTGTCCAAGCAGAAGAAGTCAGCTAGTGCTTGTCTATATTCTATTGTTGATGCAGTAGATTATCAGAGCATCACACCAGTATACAAAAGTTTTGTTACTAAATTTTCCTTGGAAAAGGAGCCTTCCTCTTATCATGAAGCCATACAGGATCCCATATGGGTTGAAGCTATGCAGAATGAAATTCTTGCTTTGGAGGATAATCATACTTGGAAGCTTACTAAGTTACCTACAGATAAGAAAGCCATTGGATGCAAATGGGTCTATAAAATAAAATACAAAGCTGATGGATATGTTGATAAATTCAAGGCTAGGTTGGTAGCCAAGGGTTACAACCAAAGAGAGGGATTGGATTATCAGGAAACATTCTCACCAGTTGTAAAGATGGGGACTGTCAGGGCTGTTATTGTTTTAGCTGCTGCACATAAATGGCAAATCCACCAGATGGATGTTTTTAATGCTTTTCTTCAAGGGGACTTAAATGAAGAAGTGTATATGGACTTACCTCTGGGCTTTATCCATCAAAGTGAGAGGGGGACAGTGTGTAAACTCACTAAGTCACTTTATGGACTCAAGCAGGCTAGCAGGTAATGGAATATCAAATTAACCACGGCTTTAGTCGACTCTGGGTTTCAGCAAAGCCGCTATGATTACTCTCTATTCACAAAGCATCAAGGAAAGAATTTGGTGATGGTATTAGTATATGTTGATGATCTACTGATCACAGGAAATGATCACAAGATGATAGTAGAAACAAAGAAAACTCTCCAAGATAATTTTAAGATCAAAGACTTAGGTGATTTGAGATACTTCTTGGGGATTGAATTTGCCAGAAGTGACACTGGAATTCTTATGCATCAAAGAAAGTATTCACTTGAATTGATTTTAGTTATGGGACTTTCCAGCTCCAAGCCTGTTGGAGCTCCTATTGAATTGAATCAGAAACTTACAAGTGCAGAATTTGACTTGCACATTCCTCCAACTGATGAAAATGACAAACTGCTGAGTGATCCCAGTATGTATCAGAAACTGGTAGGAAGGTTACTCTACTTGACAATAACAAGACCTGATATTGCTTTTGCAACACAACTTCTAAGCCAATTTATGCATAGCCCCAAAACATCTCATATGGATGCAGCCATGAAGGTGGTGAGATACTTGGGTATGCTGTTAGTCAGAAGGGTTATAAATTGCTAATGTTGATAATTAGTTGACTGCATATTGTGATGCAGACTGGGCATCATGTCCAAATAACAAAAAATCTATAACAAGTTACATGATCACTTATGGGAGTTCTTTGATCCCATGGAAATCCAAGAAACAGGACACAATCTCAAGAAGTTCAACTGAAGCTGAGTACAGAAGTTTAGCTTCAACAGTGACAGAGATAGTGTGGCTGGTTGGCCTCTTCAAAGAGCTAGGAGTAAAGATGAAGTTGCATGTGCCTGTGTACAGTGACAGTAAATCTGCCATACAGATTGCAGCCAATTCGGTCTTCCATGAACGAACTAAGCGCATAGACATTGATTGTCATTTCATTAGGGAGAAGGTTCAACTAGGAATGGTTCAACCTACATACTTGAAAACTACAAAGCAGCCAGCAGACTTGCTTACCAAAGGGCTTACTTGCATACAACATGCATACTTGCTTACCAAGCTAGGAATGAAAAATATTTTTCATACACCTAGCTTGAGGGAGGATATTGAGCAGTTAATAAGGTGTACAACTGTTAATTAAAGTGTTGAAGAGTTTGTTAAATTAACAGCAACAACTTGTTAGCATTAGTTAGTTAGTTAGCCAGCTAATTTGATTCTATAAATATAGAAGTTAGAGTCACAAAATGTACAGAAGTCATATTAACATTGAGCTGAAGATTACAACTTGTTCATTCTATGGTAATGAGTTTTCTCTTTCAATGTCTTGGATAAATTGTTCGGATTGATTTACAATTCATTCAATTCTATAGAATTAACATTATTTTCTTAAGAAACACCTTAGATAGTTGTATTTTGGTTAGACTAAAGAAATATTTGGAGTACAAGTTAATTATATGTTTGTATGAATAACCGGAAAAAATCAAAAATCCAAGGTTATTAGTTTGGTTTGATTTAAAAAATCAAAACTTCGACACAAATGGTTTGGTTTGGTATTTGAAAAATTTGAACCAATCCGAGGTTAAAAACCCCAAGTTTTATTAGTTTGATTTGGTTTATAAATTTAAATTTTTTATACAAATGATTTGGTTTAATATTTGAAAAATCCAAACCAACCCGATCATGTACACCCCTAACGAAGAGGTTCCCCTCATGTAATCAATCTCTAAGTTGGGTTTAATTTCATATACTTTATCTCCTAAAAATTCCAATTTTTAAATTAAATAACATAGTATTTGTTTATTTGAAAGTAATAAATAAAATAAAGAGAAGAGCGCAATAATGTAGTAATTCAAAGATGGTCATATGTGTCATAAATAGAGACTTGTCTTTTAATTAATAAAATGTCACTGTTACATGTACCCTCCCGAGGCTCCCATCAGAATCTGGTTAGGTTTCTTTCTTCAGTATCTAACCTCTGTAAAGAAAAAAATATTTTAAAAAATGATGTACCTAACTTATAAAAATAGTAAAAAAGCATTGAATTGTAGTAAGATTAAGTGAAACAAGATTTACTCCACTCAGTTGATGTAGCCATGAGACATAAACCCATAAGAGTTCAAATCGTGGCAAAGTTTTATTGCTTTCTTCCATATCGTCCTTCACTATACACACCAAAATAGGAAAGTGGAGGTTAGAGAACAATTGCCAAAATAGATTTTCCATAAAATAAATTAAATTATTGCAGTTTTAAACTAGAAAACAGAGTACAAGAATTGCAATAATGCAACCCGACCATAAATATAACAAGGGAATTCGAAGGAAAAAAAATACTAGTTAAATTTTAGCTATTTGTTGTTAGATGTAAATTTAACTAGTTAAATGAGGATGGGGTAAATTTAAATGAGCAACTTTCACATATAACAAACATAAAAATCATATTTATATGTTATAGCTATAGTTTGCATAATTGCACTTCATATCAAATTTTGATGTTTGCTATGGAGCTTTTGATTTATATAATTCGCTAGATCTATATATTCAATTTTATACAAATTGTTCAGTTTTATATAAATTCATTTATACATTGTAATTTGTATAATAAGATCTGTATTTGTATAATTATAAGTGTATAGAACGAAAATATATGTATTTGTATATACACTTTTCTCTCGCTTTATACAAACACAAACGCATTTTATACATTTCTATACCGAATGGGTAATTGTATACCGAAAATGGCTAATCGTATATCGAACCAGATGGCAAAAAAGGGGATGTTTACTGCAAATTACAACTAAAATAACATTTAATTTGAATAAATAGTTTGTTATTTCATACAATTTTCCCCATTTAAAATCACATGAATTAAGTGATCTTAAAAGACCTATTATCTTTTTGACCTATATCATCTTCAATTACCATTACATGATACAATCATCATTATTCATCAAATGTCTGTAAGATGTTTTAATTTTAATAAAAACATGACGAGGCCTAATTAATTTATGACCATCTTCCTATCAACACGGGGATAATAGAAACTTGTATCTAGTCTAGTCAAAGAATTAAAAGTTCCAGTTTAGATTCTCTCTCTTTTTTTCTCTTTTATTTTTTATCTTTGTTTTGATTTGAAACGTTGACCAGATGAACTTCAGCACGCCACAACTTGTAGAGAACACAATAGCAAATTGTCTAATTTCTATGACTATCTTTAAACGAGTAAATGATCTTTTACATATGGATAATGCTTTATTTTTGTTTTTAATATATTTTATTTGATTGAAAATGTTCTTAGTGTATAATAAAAGTGTTCATTTTAGTTTTTTATATATTTTATTTTATTAAAATGGTCCTTAATATATACCAAAAAGTGTTCAATTTGGTGCTTTATTCTAATTATAACATATTTTTAAAAACACAAGTGTTGAATTTAACTGTGGATCCATATGACTAATAAATTCCATCATTATTGTCTTCTTTATTAACTCCAAAGAAAATTCAATGAAATCTAACATTATTGTCTCTACTTTCTCTAGTAAAATTTACTATTTTCTCTTGCTTAAAATAGAAATTGGTATTAGGTCAATGGAATAATATTTTAACAAAGAAAAAATAGTATATTTGTTGGAGAAAGTAGAGAAAATGGTGTTAGATTTTATGTAGTTCTTTCTTTGGATAGCATAAAGAAGACAACAATAGTGAATTTTGTTATCCACATAGGGTCAATTGTTAAATTTAACACTTTTTTAATTTATAAATTTGTTAGGTTTAGGGCAAAAGATCAAAATGAACACTTTTTGTTTTAGGTTAAAGACCATTTCAATCAACTGATATATATTAAGGACCATAACATACTCTTTTGTCAAACATTAAGGACTATTTCAATCAAATAAAATATATTAAAGATCAAAATAAAGCATTACTCATACATTAAGGACCATTTTAGTCATTTTCGTTCTCATCTTTAAACACACAACTTTTAGAAATCTTTTTTCTATTAGAACAAAATAATTCTAATAAACATAAACAGAAGTAAGTATAAGAATTCAACAAATTTAACGAGCTGGAAGCGTTTGAAGAATCAGTGATTGTTTTCTTCAATTTTGCAGTCTAGAAATCAATACATAATTGACTAACTTTAAACAAAAGGATGAATCTATTCCTATTAGATTCAGAGTAAAACTCAAAGATACTCCTCAATATTTCAAAGATACCGCTTATATTTTAATGGTGCATATCTATTGATTTATATAATTTGATCTCTCTATAATATTCATCTTTTATGACAATATTTTATCATAGCAGTTAAGTTTTATTTGGAATAGATTTTCTCTTAATATAAGTTAAAATTATTCAACCAAATATTATGTAAAACAACTATAACATATAACAACATATTTGACATAGAGAAAATTGACTAAATGACATATTAAAATTTAAAGAGTACTTATTATTTGATATAATTTCATAAGTGGGAGGTAGTTATTATACAAGGGATCAAAATATTTAATTTCATAATATACGTTACAATTGTACTATATTTTTGAAGAATTTTCACAATATATGGGGTTTGATATTTTAAACAGAAGGGGTGCATTCGCAACTTACTCAATATTATAAGGGTGTTGCAAGTAATTTATCATGTTTTTCGAAGTATAGCAAAAAGCGGGAACCTAAGCTGTTAAATTGAAGTTGTGATAATAGTAGTTAAAAATCAAAATCATTAGCTCCCTTTCCAATTTATGTGAAATAGTTTAATTGTAGGAAGTGTAAGAAAAAAAAATTAAAAGAAAAAAAAAATTAAAATTTGTTATTAAAAATAAATCATAAATATTTATGTGATTCTAGATCATTTTAAAATAAAATGAATACTTTAGAGTTAAATTATTTCTATTAAATCTAAAAATATATCAATACTTTCGGAACAGACTAAAAATATTTGAGTCATATAAATTGAATTAAAGAGAGTATGACATTTCACGTTTTTTTTAAAACATTTGTGAGAGAATAGAAACAAGAAAGAAAGCTTTTTACAAGAGTTGAACATAAGTGAAATTGAAATTATATTTTTTATGATTGTTAAGGAAGAAATCACGAATAAGTGATTAAACAAGATTTTTTTCTAAACACGATCATAAAAATAATCTCTTATTATCACTTATAAATTATTATTTAAAAAAAAAAAAACACTTTTTCAATGGCATAAAAGATGAAAGACATAAAATTTAAATAGATTTATACAAAACTACTAAATCAAATCTTTATTGGAACCTAAAATTAAAATAGATTTATACAAAACTACAAAATCAAATCTTTATTGGAACCTCTGTTAGAACTCTTTGAATATCAACTTATGAGTCTTCTGTCAAATATTTTTCTATTTATTATTGACCAAACACAACAGAAGATTTTTCTTTTTTCAATTATTCGCCGTCTGATTAAAACATACTAAATACTTCCTCCGTCCACAATTAATTGTCATGGTTTTTTTTTTTAGAGTCAAACAATAAGAACTTTGATCAACATTTTACGATGTATATTTTCATCATATTGATATGCAAAAAATTGCAACTTATAATACTTTTCGTATAGTTTTTGAATATCTAATTATTATTTTTTAAAATATCGAATTAATGTAATCTAATTTAACTTTAAAAATGAGTTAAATTGACTTTCAAAAAGCGCAACATGACAAATAAAAGTGAACAGATGAAGTAGCTTTTGTAAAATCGTATTGTTTATTCCACGCAACAATATTACTACTCTATAAAATGGCAGGACCTATTCATTTAAAACGCTTCTATTGCTTCCAATAAATCTAAATTCCTCACTCCTTTTCTCTTCTCTCAGTAAATAATAAGCAAAACCGTCACTACATATCTACTCAAATTTCCTTTAGATTTTTCTGTGAAAAACCAACTTTTTCAATCCTTCAATCGATCAGCATAGCTTGTTTTCATTGCTCTAGAAATGGATGCTTTCGATTTCGGTACTGAAAAAATGGAAAACAGAGTAATTCTGATATTCCACAGTTTCAAAAGCGTTGCCAAGCTTTTTCGAATTGTTGAGCTTTGCGTTGGAGTTTTTGTGCTCTTATGGAGTTCTACTCGATTACCTTTTGTCGTCAAAATATCCGGCGAGTATTTCCGGCAACTTATCTCCATAATACTTAGCCCTCTCTTCATTTTCCTTATTAGCAACGTCATCGTTCTCACTCTCTTCTTCAAATCTGGCCGATTCTCTGGCGATTCATCAACGATCTCAAATAACACCGAAACTGAACTCTACGATTCATTCATCGAAAAGGAAGAATGCTCCGGGAATTTCACCGCCGGAAACTCCTCTTCCGCACCGGCACGTGAACAAACTGTCTACCAAGACAAACAGACTATACTTGAAGTGAATGGTCAGACGATTTCGGAATCAGACGGTTCCGAAGAAACAGAGACGGAAACTGAAAAGGATTTTTGTTCTCAAATTCCACGGAGAACTAAATCGGCGAAGTTTGAAAGGGGAAGTAACAAGGAAATATACGGTAAGCTTCGTAGATCGGAGACAGAGATGTACCGGAAAATCGATAATTCCGTTGATCCATCGGAAACGGTTTATCCAGTGGATGAATTAAGCAATGAGGAGTTTCAGAAAGCCATTGAGGATTTCATTGCTAGGCAAATCAAATTTCATCAGGAAGAGAAGTTGGCTATTGTTCTTCATAGCTAAACTTAATAAAGTGTATTTCTTACTCAATATTTACTGTATTGCCCATTAAAAGATAAAAAAAATTAGATAACACAAAATTAGGGGTTAATGTACAGATCAGTTAATGAATAATAGGAAGGAGGCGTAAATCTGATGTGGAAAATAGGGGGAGAGCTCGTAGTTAATCTGAGCCGTTGATCTTTGCAGCGGATAAGAAGATTCAGTAATTCCGTGAATGGGTTGCGCTCGCTGTTTTACAAGAGTGAGCTATGATTGTTAGGCTCAGAAAGTTAAAAGTGTGGTTTGGTTTTCTATCTTTGTATTAAAATTAATTAATCAAGATGGAAAAAGGGAGAGAATGTATTCTAAAATTCCCACTTATGTTATTCTTCGTCTACTATATTTTAATTTTTTTCTTTTCAGGTAATATTCCTCAAGAAAAAAATAATAGGAACTATTTTAATGTAAACCTATGTGTAATAAACAATCGTGAGTCTTATGTTCGATATCAGAAAAGATACTTGAACATACTTGATCTAAAAAGATAAACTAATTAACTAAGCATGCAAGTTTAGTGAAGTTGCAGATTTGTAAAAGATAAAATAAAAATGTCCCTTTTCACTCTTTATTCTTTAGCTTACACATATCGATAAATATGAGATGGTCATTATAAATATATAAAAACTTGAAAAATTGAGCAAATACAAATGATGTTCCTTTGCTTTGACGAGATGGGTTGATCAAGTGGCAAGCACTCTATACCTCCTGTTTTAAGATTGTGATTCTTTAACAAGTTATGCATAGATATTTTGTATTGCTGAATAGACCACCCACGCTACATAAATTAGGCATACAAACGAATTTGAGTCACTAAAAGAGCCAAAAAATAGTAACTCATGAATAGGGGTATATAATGTCTCTTAATCTCTTGATTAATTAATTGTAGCACCATATATAAGTTGCTATAACGCCTCTATGGAACAGGTATTAACATGAAATAATAATATCATGAGACCAAGAAGTGAATGGTCATTCACGTGAAAAGTTGGGCATGCCAAAATATTTGGAGAGGCACAATGCAAGTTGATCTCTCTTCAAACTGGTCTGAATAATTATTAGTATTACTATTACCTGCTATTTAGGATAAATAAAGGATTAATGAAAAGATTTTGACTAGAAATGATGTGGGTTCATTTTGGAACTTTGAAAAGACTAATTATGGATCATATATGAAACAAAAAGCCCAGACACTAAATCATAGGCAAGGGACTTAACCATCATTAGGTTAGCAAATATTGTACTACTAATTAGGAGTCCCTTTTCACCGCCATCATTAATATCCATTCCCACCAAAAAAACAATGATGAAGGTCTAGTAATATATGACATACAATTTACAATTTCGTGTGAAATTGAGTTATAAATCTTTTCTTTTAAAAAATAAGAAACAATTGCTGAAATTAATATGTTTTAAGAAGAAAGATTGATATATCAAACTCATACCTAGTTGATCCTAATCAGATTTTCTCCTATTCATTTTACTTGTCAATTTTTCTTTTACAATCTCTTTCGACAAAAATTCTAAATAAAAAGTATTTCGATTAGTTTACTTTTATTTATTTATTTTTAATTATGTCTTGCTCTTGCTATATTAATTAATCTCTTCCACATTAGTCTGAGTAACAATAAAATATAAAGAATCCAATCTCCATTCTTTTTTGTTTTAATTAAATGACAAGTATTTTGAAATAACTATTTTTAATAAATATGACAAGTAAAAAAAACGAAAAAGAGTTATTTTTACCCTATAAAGATTCATCATTGCTAAATTAGTTTCACAAATAATTTATTATTTTTGCAATCATTTAGGTAATCAAATTTGGCTACTAATACCGAATTTTCAGCCCATAGACTACCCCCACTTTAAGATGGCTGTGCTTTGAACTTTTTGGTAAAGAGAATTTCCAATGTATTAATTAAAATTTAAAAATAAAAAGAAATAAAGGAAATGAAGAAGAAGAAGCAGCTTTTAGATTATTCTAGTGTGAAAAAAGGTACAAAGCAGTATTTAGTGATCCACGCGTTAATATAATCTTTTTCACTTTAATTATCTCCGTAATCTCTGTTCCAAAAGAGCCACTTTTACACTTTCTTTTGTACAATTAGTGATTAAAGAATCTTTAATTACCGACACATTTGGATTTCTTCTGCTCAAACTTTGTTATAAAAAATGGGAATTAAATCTCTGTTTTTCCTAATTGTTTTGGGAGACAACATGATTACAATTTCCACCAAAAATTGCATGTGTGGAATTTCTTTTGTAGTAGTTATAAGATGGATATCTCGTTGGTTAACTGAAAGAGTGATATATATATACACTTTATTAATATTTGTTAATTGCAAATGGGTAATATAATGATACTGTCTTTGTGGTCGTATGCCAAACACATTAAAGTCCTATTCTTTCAAGTTTGCCCATTTTTCTCTTTTCATTCTTTTTAAATCCATGTGCTTTGGAGGGAAAAGAGAAAGTATACATACTTATATCTATGTTCTTTAATTTGTAGGGAAAATATGAAGTATATATATATATATATATATATATTGATGGCCAAAAGGGTGCAAAGAGATATTGCCACTAGCTGTTTTTTTAACTTGAAGATTGAGTTGTCTATTCAATTGTGATCTTTAGAAATTGAAGTTAAGTTTGAATATACATTTACTTGATTTTTTTTTAGAAGTTATGTGAAAAAAAGTTTCAAAGATCTGGTTTTAAAAACTTGAAAATATTTGAATATTGAAGTATAACTATGAAAGGTAAATCTTCCTAGACTTTTTAGGAATTAGGAGATGCATGTGTTTCGGGACTTTGGGTATTGTTTGGTAAATCTTAATATACCTGTAAAATTATAAATTTCAAATACTATTTGTATAGTCGATTTGACTCAAGATTTCAGTTAATTTTTAACTTAAAAGTATGAATGTTAGAGATTTGGCTCCTCTCTATTTCTCTTTTCTCCATTTTTCGCAAGTTCCTATTTAGATTAGTGACACATGGCATAGGTTAAATTGAATGGCTAAGATTTAATTCCCAAAGTAAATTTCTAACCATGATTTAAATAATAAATATATTATATATTTAATTTTAAAAATTACTATAACCCCACAATCTTAGCAACCTATTATCTTGTTCATAAATTTAGGGGAAAAAGAATTTTCTTCCTATTTTTTTTTCTTTTTATTGCATTTTTTCCTTGAATTTTTCTTTTTAACCATTAGCTATTGAAGTTTATTATTTTTCCTATTTTATTTCACTGTTTTTTTCTATAATCGGTAACTTCTTCTTCTTTTTAAAAAAAAGAATATATAAGCTTAAAAGTTTTCTTCTTATTGAGTTATCGATTTAAGTTATTTTCTTAACGGCTGAATCGATAATTTAGTAGTAATTTATTTAATTACAATTCTACCTTTAGTTGACTAGTTAGCTTAGGCTTCGGTTCATTTCTCAATTCTGATTTCTCATAGAGAAAGTTTCAAACAAAGATTACGATAAAAAGATTATTTAAAAGAAGATGAAAAAAAGATTCTACCACAGAAAAATTGGAAGAAAACTCTTTTTCCTATATTTATGGACAAGATAATATGTTGCTAAGATTGTGAGATTATAATAATTTTTAATAGTAAATATATATTGTATTTATTAGTTAAATCATGGTTAGAGATTTACTTTGGGAAATTAAATCTTAGCCATATATTTTAACTTATGTTATGTGTCACTAATCCAAATAGGAACTTGGGAAAAATAGAGAGAAGAGAAATGGAGAGAAGCCGGATCCGAATGTTGATACATTCATACTATTTAATTTAATAAATCCATCGAGTAACTAATTTCTCAAATACCTATTCGCACTTCGCACCATCTGGCCAAATCTATATAAGATCAATACTTTTTCACTTTTCTACCTTCTCGATACTATATAACAATTTCTTTTAACCTACCTTTTGGGAATTTCTACTTTTGAAAATATTCTTACTGGATTCTGTTAATTTTTTTGTTAGAGGACAGTCTATTTAAAAAACCCGATTCTAACCTCATAAAAATAATCTTTCTGGATAATTTTGACATGAGTGGACACACAGTGTGAATTGAAGTTATATGCATTAACATGTTAAATTATAATATTAATGTGATATAGCGTGTTAATTACTATTGTTATAAATTAATGTTCAACATAAGTAATCCAAGTGAATAATTTTATTCTATTTTTGTTAGTAAGTAAAACTTGAGTTCCTACATGAAAGTAATAAATATATTTTTAATATTTAGATCCGATCAGTTTGCTTAATATGTGGGCTGACTTCTTTAATCCTGAAACCTAACAATTTTTCATGATCGTGGTACTTCACAATAAACCAAAGACCACCAATTATAACCCACAAAATAATACAATAGCTAACTTTATTTATCTAAAAAAATTCTAAGTAGTATTTCAAAATAAACACTCTGTACTTTTCTTGGGCCACTGATTTGGGCTTTAGCCTGTGTTGACAATTGGGCTGCAGGGGAGCCTAGCAGGCTATTTTTAAAAAATTCGGTTATCAGATTAACCGAAAAGTTCTGCTACTGCTGTTATGTTGAATGATACTACTTGTCCTACCATTAAAATACTACTACCCAGATTTCACTTCATTTTCGTTGGGTAATTTTGGAACTGGAACTTGCAAAATTCCATAGATAGCTAGCCCATGCGCTACGGAATTGGCCTCATGATAGATGTGCTGTATGGTAATGGGAGGATGATCCATTGTCGCGACTGTGGATAATAGAGCAGCTAATTAATGCCAATGAATTTCGATTCTAAGTACAATTAACAACAGATAGAGATTCTTAGTGAAAGCCAATTTCAATTCCTTATATGTGAACTACGTACCCTAATAACTTGGCCTTCTAACTATAGGAATGTGTGTATCAAATGCCTACTACTATCATAAATGATTAATATTGTGATCACAAAACCTTAAAAGACATAATTGGTTCATGGAGAAATTCACTATAAGTCCTCTAATATTGTTAATCTTAATTAGTATTTTTTTTTTAACACATATTATATTAAACTTGGTAGTTTAAGATCTACAATAATTTTAGATTACCCAATCTTTTAAACATACACTACTAACAATAAAATACGGATCAACTTTCTTTGTGCACTTGATCGGAGGGTAAATCAATGAATTGCAGAGATATACTAGCTAGATGTACAAATTAAACAATTATCACAACGATTTAGCTTTAGATTAGATACACAGATTTTATTATGGTTTTCGAAGAACGAGAAGGAAAGTGATAGGCCTAATTTCCTCTTTGGCCATTTCTTCATCCACTAACCTACCATATTCCTTAAACAACCCTTCTATAATTGTTTCTCCAAAATGGTGAGCCAGCATTGATTCTTGGATTGATCTAACTGTCATAGCCACCATTGTCCCATAGCTAATGCCTTTTCCAATTGTTTTCTCTATTTCAAACATTTCAAACCTCTCCACTTCAAAACACCCGTTTTCCCTTGCTACCTCTTCTATTTCTTCCTTGCAAGGTGCATAAAAGTGTACTTCGTAAGAATCAAGCTTTTCCTTTTCCACTTCTCCCTGCAACAATAATGAAAAATTAATACAATCTTCCAAAAAAGCTAGTATTGATGATTATGAAATTTGTTGCTAATCAGTTTCTAAAGAGGTCTTCTGTTGTTTAATAAGATTATTACCGTGTGTGAGACTTTTTTCATTCTTTCACACCTCACGCCCATGACTTGAACATGAAATAGATTTTGCTATGATATCATATAAATTAGGGCATGAGCCTAATTCACACCTAAAAAAGATCAAAAAGAGGAGTATTGCTCAAAGCCTAATGTGGAACTTTTTCCATTCCTGAACAGTTACCCTCTTAAATTTTACTCGTCACACTATAAGTGCTCGACATTAAAGTGAGTGACGCATAATGTGTATTATATGATAAGATTTAAGTATGTGCATTTAAATTTATTGGCATATCCGGTTAATTCTTCATTTATCAAAACTTTATACAACAGTAAACTATAAATTAATTACTAATGAGTGAGGATTACCTTGCTAATTAAATTTGTTAACGCCCGATAGAGGATTTTCCAGAAGAAAGCATTTCCTCTGTCAACATGATTAAAACCTTCTCTTCCTAATAAAATCAGAACCATCTTTCCTCCACTAACCAGCTCATCCGACCGTGATTGGAGAAACAATGACAAGTCTTCCTTAAACTGATCAAAGTAAACTTTCGAAACCTCACAAGGACTATTTTCAGATATGTATATGCTATTTTTGTTCAAGGAATTCCCCTGTTCATCGTACATTCCTCGTGGAACCTAACACAAAAAATATGTAACTAAATAAGCATAAAGAAATAGTTATATATTCATTTAATTACAGTGATTGCTAACCTAGACCTAGAATAATACTTAGTATGTTGAGTTACCTTGTAATAATTGTTTTGGTTTAAGTTACTTCGAATAGACATATATTTGTTCGTGAAAGAAAAAGAATGACTCTTTTATTCTCAACTTCTTTGCATAAAGTGATTATATATGATGAATGATCGATCTTGTCCCCAAATAATATTTATTTTAGGAAAGTCATTTTCAATGTCCCCAAACATGTTAATTATCCAAATAGTGTAATGATACTGTATAATATTGAAATTGAAGAGACTAATTACCTTAGAAAGCCAGTGCAAACTATAAGAGGAATAGATAAAGTGCAAGCAATGATCTGGAAAAAGTCTTCCATAAAATGAGCCTGGATAAGCAGCTACATATATATTTGAATTAGTTCCTTTATTTTCATGACCACTTCTATCTTTCTGCTTTAACCATTGATGAAATTCTGGCAAGGCCTGGAATATTGCGTTGAAGTCGTTCGTGGGAAGGTCGTTTAGAAACACTCGAAACTCCGGTGCTGATTGCTTCAGCTTATTGCTGCTGGTACCTTCGATTTTATCCAGGATGTCTTTAATGTTTGACAAAGTATTAGGTCCTGAGGAACAACCTAAGTCAGCTATGCCTATGCTTTTAGGCTTTGTTGCTAAATAAACTTCTTCCACTGTCTCTAGAGTTATATGCTTCACCATTTCAGATGCCTTCTTCTGCATAAACAAATACTTCATGTCATAACTCCATATGAAAATAATTTAATTTACAATATTAGTAAGACGCTCGCGTGTCACGCCATAACAATTCATTTACAGTATATTGGACCAGAGTGAGTAATATATGACATTTTTATTTATTATTATGTGAGGGGAAATGGATGTATTATGTGGGATGAGTAAAGGAAAGAAAAAAGAGAGAGACCTGAAGTGAAGAATTCCTGGAATAGCTAGTTTCTCCAACTCCTCCTGTCATGTGGAAGACTTTCTCAACATCCATGGTGATGATGATTGATGAGTTTAATTTCTTCAAGCTTTGCACTCAATTGTGTGTTTGCCATCCCTTTTAAAGGAGAATAAAGGGGTTTTCACTTATTTTGGTGTCATCTCATTATCTCAAGTCTTATCAAAAGTAATTGTCAAAATTATTATCTTGAGTGGGAAAAAAAACTATTCCTATCTATCACTTTTTCCTGTATCATAAATTTCAGAAGTTTTTTTTTTTTTTTGTGTTACTAAAATTTTTGTGTTAAATCAAATACTGTTACGTAAATTATCAAAATTTGAGACGGAGGGAGTACTTAAAATTAGTAATAATTTTTTCTTTCTTGGAAAACTTTTGAATGACATACCCATGAGCAACGAGATTACTAAGAGGGTATTCGTCTACTCTTAAGCTAAAATCAATCAAACATTACAATTTGACATTCAGCCAATAAATATGTTTTATTTGATCAAAATATCTACAGTATTATTTTATCCTGGCTATTTTTGAATATGTCTAAAAAATACTGCTGACTCTCTCCCTATTCCATTCAACTATAGTCAATCTTTCTCATTATATTATATGAGTTGATATTTTCATTGTAATGAATTGAAGAGACTAACACTTGATATTTTTTAATTACTTTTAATCAGTTGAAGCCAGATAAATTCTAAATACATTTCAACAATTGAAATTTTAGTATTATTCGATCGCATTGATAAGGCTTAAATTTTTAACAACAGAATTCAGCGAAAGCTCACCGAAACCCTTAAAATTGAAGTGCATTTCTTTTCCCATTAGACTATTTTATGTGTTGCGCTGTTATTACATCACTTTTTCTTACCGATGTAGTGAAGTGGATGAAATTACTTTTTCTTTTACCAGAGATCTCGGGTTCGAGTTTTGAATATGAAAAAAAATCCAGAAGTGTTTTTCCCTAAATAAATCTTATGCGGCGCGAATCCAAAATAGTCGGAATCCAATGCAGGTACCTGACAACAGATGAAAAAACAAAAAAAAAAAATACTTCCTCTATTCCACTTTTTGTAACACATTTCGGATTTCAGAATTCAAATAATTTTATTTTTGACCGTAATTTTTTTATATATCTTTTAAATATTTTAAATTTTCAAAGCATCACTTTTTCCTTTATTACATCATATCCAAAACACTTGTCAGAAGGGGTTACAAATTCGAATTCCAAGTACTCTATGAATGACCAATCAGGATTAAAGCCTTTTTTGTCGCACTTCACTTTTCATATGGATGAATTGAGGACCACGAATTACATCATTGGCGCTGGCCAAACGAATCGTCTGTTTTTTTTTTTAAAAATATAATAATGAAAATAGGCTAAGGGGAAGAGAAATGGAGAACGTAATTGGAAAATAAAATTTAAATAACTAACCAACTATGCTATTAAGATTCTTTTTTAGGTACTCAAATTATTTTGTGTTTCTTTGCGTGAAGTAACCAAATACAGATTATAATCGAACTGTCTACCACTTTGCCATATATACTCTCTTTCCCCCCCTATCTTCAGGTTCCAGTTCCACTAAGTACTCTTTTGGCTCGTATTTCATGAACGAACTTAGTTTCAAGTTCAATCACTACTTTTGCTTTTTTGCCAGTTCACTACTCATCTAATGATGCGACAAAAGAAAAAGAAAAGTAATACTTTCCCGTTCATTTTTATTTGTTACTTTAGACTTGTCATGTTACTTTCCCGTTCATTTCACTAAAATACTCATATTAATTTATATATGATATTACTCTTGAAAAATAAAATTTTAATATTGTAGACAAGTAAACATCACTTGTTAACCCCAAAAATGATGTATCAATAAACATGTCTTAATTAGTGCAAGATTAAGCAAGCAATCATTCATCATTGATGTGGCCCGACCCTTGCGTTTTGACTCTGAGCAAATTAAATGGGCAATAAAGCCTAGTGTTGTGGCTGTCAAGTGGGTTTCTCATCATGCTGCGCGCTTTATAGTGTTTTCTGTCCTGGACATTTGATTAGACACTCAACTCACCACAAACTCTTATTTTGCTTGTCAATGTATTTAGTGGAGGGGTAGTAAACTAAACAATGTTCTACCAAGTTCAGCAATCCCTGGGTGTCTACACGTGTCATTTGAGGGATTATAAATAACAAAAAAATTGCATCTTTGAATTGGGGTGGGGGTGATAGAGATTCTAATATTGCTTCTGGCCTTTTTGCTTGGTTCATTAATTAATTATCTTTGATAAAAAGATAATCGTAATTAGAGATGTCATTTTTTTTTTGTTATCTACAAGCACGCACTTGATAATGCGGTGGCCATGATTAGTCCTAATTCAGGTGCAGAGTACTATGTCCTTTCTGTAGCAATTGATGTGAATGGAAGGACAAAATTAGTGAAGTTTGAGAAATTGTTATTTGAGTTGTGAGTTATGGACAAACCAATTAAGTAGTACCTCGTCCCTTCTTATATTTTTACTTGTTCAGTATTGACTTGACACCCTTTTAAAAAAGTAATAAATAAAATAATAATTTTATATAACCCTTTCATTATAATAAATCCAATATTTTGAGGAAAAAGAACTCAAGTATTAAATTATCTCTTGTTTTTCTTAATTGAACAAGTAAATATGAATAACTATTCTTTTTTAGTATATAAACAAATAAAGTGATGGCGTAGTGATTAGTAAAAGAATTTTTAGACCGCACAAAGAGGAAGGATGAAATTAAATAAGCTAATACATAGAAGTGATCCACCAAAGAGCTACGAAAAGAGAGTTTCATTTTATTTATTTTTTAATCAGGCCTTGGAGGGAATACCCGGCCCCCTTCCTTTTCAGGCTTTTGCTTATCCCCATATAATGCTTTGAGCAATCATGTTGTTTGTTTCTTGCCATAGAATGCGCTTGAGCCGTCCGTGCCACCCATTCTACGTACTACTATTAAAACAACGAGTTGTAATTGGGGTATGGACCAATTAGAATGAGGTTTATGAGGATGCAATGTGCATGGCTCTTTACAATCAAACTCAAACGCATGTGGGCGGCTAGTTAATATGATATCTACCACGCTAAGATTGTCCATTTTCAGAAAGTGGATCTGGAAGGGTACGGTGTATGCAGATCTTACCATTACTTTCACGAGGTAAAGAAGTTGTTTTTTCCGAAAGACCTCATCTATCACTTCACATAATTTATTATTTAAATCAGTCTATATATATTCGTAGCTACCCGGCCTGGGTTCACAGTTTCACAAGATGTTGGTATTATTCATACTATAGAGGAGACCTGTATCAGACTATCACTCAGTGTCTGTACCAACAATATCTCCTCAAATTGTGGCCCAAGTGAAGTACTCACTCACAATTCACAACGGATGAACTGACCTTGATGGTGAAATTTGTAGGAGAAAATGTTTTGGGAGTATTAAAGTTGCAATATACTCGAATAGTTAGTAATTTCAACTCTATCTCGTATTACCGTGTGAATTTGGGGATTTTAATTTTTTGCCGTAAGCTTGGTCATCTTAATTCTTTAGTTTTTCTCACTTTTCATTTTCCTCCGCCCAAAAAATGTAACATATAGTTTTGATTGTTGAGTTCAACATATGACGACACTTGACTAATTGGATTCGAGTTAAGTCCATATTGTTACATAGATGATATAACATTCGAGAAGAAATTAACATCTAGTCAATATATAAAGAGGGGGCGGGGGTGTAGAAAAAATCAAACGTTGAAAATAATTAAAATAATAGCATTGTTTTCTAAGACGGAAAATGACAATTGGAATTTGGAAGGAAGCATTTATTGGAGAACAAAATCAGAAGAGGCCGGTGAACAACCAAAAGCATTTATTGGAGAACATAAATGAGAAGACAATTGAGTTTTAGTGCTTTCTTTGAAGTTACATAAATCATTGTCGAGTTTTTTTTTCTTCTATTTAGAGATATATTCTGAAATAGATAAAAAGAAAATAGACCTTCTTGCTGATGGTGCAAAAGACTGTATTGAAGGTTGATGTTTCTTGTGATAAATGCAAGAAGAAGATCCTCAAAGCTGTTTCATGTCTGCCAGGTACTGCAACTTTGTTTTTTTTTTTCCTTTCAAATATTGGGGTAGGGAAAGGAGAAATAGGGAAAGTGCTATGAAAATCAAACCCTCATCAATAAGGTAGGAATTAAAATAGCCAATCAACCAATTGAGCTACTGAGATTCATTCCCCTGCAACTTTGTTTTGTAATCAGGATTGCTATTCAAAAAATCTATAATAACTAATTAAAGCATGTTCTTTCATATGTCTATGTGTGTAGTATATAAATAGTTTGTTTGGGTGGGTAAAAGTCTCACATTGATTGGGGAATGAGTTAGTGATTTCTTATATGGATCACTTGGCCAATCCTCCCCTCATGAACTAGCTTTTGGGTTGAGTTAGGCCCAAATATCATATCTTTATATGGTATCAGAGTCAGGTTCATACCCGTATGGGCTCTTGGTCCACACTCTAGTCAAGCCTGGACATGAAGGGGTGTTAGAGTGTGTAAAAGTTTCACATTGGTTGGAAATTGATAGTCTTTTTATATGGACTTCAGCAATCCTCCGTTCATAAGCTAGTTTTTGGGTTGAGTTAGACGCATGTGTCATATAGTTACATAGCTCATAGGTACATTAACATCATCTGAGTATAATCTTCTCTGGTTCAGGAATAGAATTTGATATAACATCATCTGTTGTCCAAAAATGTTATTTTACACTGCTGTTACCTAAGATATGGAAACTACTAAGCATAGCCGCTAAATCACATTTTAGTTGGGTATTTAGATATGCAATAACACTTTTTTAGCTCGAAAGAAAGTTATGATAACTTTTAAATGACTTAGCGGGTCGGATTAAATGGTTTAAATGGATATATATTTGGTTCTTAAAATTTTGGTTAAAAATAAAAGTTTCATGTCAGAAAATTTTAGTGAAAAAAATAATTAAATATGTTGAGTAACTTTCTGTGCAAAGAAGGCATAATTGAGTGACTTTTGAGTTGAGAATGAAAGTTGAGTGACTTTTTGTGAAAATAGTTGATAGTTGAGTGACCATCAAAATTATTAACTCCTAGTTCATGATATTCATTTTGAAACTTGATTAATTTGGATTCGTATTAGAAAGTTTTATTTTTGGGTAACACACTCACTACTAAAAACAAGTTCATTCTAGCTAGCGATTGAATCTAAAACTTATGATTCAAAAAAAAGTACTATTACACGACAACCTTGTGTGGTAACTGTGCCAATAGGCAAAGCCTAAGTCTAAGACGATTGACGGTCATTAGGGTAAATCTAATGACTTAGATGTCTATATCAGATCCAATACTCTTTCTGAGTGTCCTATTGATTTCATCTTACATGTCAGTGTTTTAATTTTGGGGAATCCAACAAATTTTTATTTGATTAGAATTTTCAAACATTTTTATAGTATTCTTTACTACAAAATTAGGATTTAAAGCTATTTATGACAAGATTAATTTAAATTTAACCAATTCTCATCCTACTCCTCCTTGGTTATAAATTGAAAACGTGTAATTCATGAAACTGAAACTCTAAAATTTGATAATGAAGGTGTGGAAAAAATAGAAATTGATGGAGCAAAGGGGACTTTAAGCGTAACGGGGAACGCTGACCCATACGAGATCATTGTAAGATCAAGGAAAGCTGGGGAATTTGCGGAGGTGATCAGTATTGGGCCTCCACCAGCTCCTCCAAAACCAGATGGACCGAAAAAGCCCGAGGAGAAGGGGCCCAAACCCCAACCCGACCCCCAGGCCATGGCCCATATGTTTGGGCCTCCCCCTCCGTTAAGGCCCCCTGTCTGTCCTTGCTGTCAGAGATCACCACATGTCGTTCACGTGACACGTAGGGAAGAACCCACCCCACAATGCTCGATTTTGTAAGTGCGCAATTTCGATAAGGACCAATCAAGTTCGAATACTGATAGGGGCGGTTAAAAATTCATGATTACTCTTTGCATCTATTCAAATTTTCCAATTCGTTGTAGCTGTCATGCAGGACGAATACTTTTTTATTTTCCCTTTTATATTCATACTTTTGAATTATCAACTAGGAGAAGCACGGAAAAGTTGGATTACATCATCCATTCCTATCAATTACTATGACCCATTGTTCCACAATAAAATTTGTAACTTGTTATCTATCTTCTTAATGGGCCCATTTGGAGAAGTTTGCTATTCATCCTGCAAGGCTGTCAAAGTTATTGGACACCCACTTCTTAATCTGGGAATATGGGCTTTTCTTTCCAAGCTGCGATCTGGATCGTCAACTGTCCATCTATACAATAATCATGATAGTAAATGTAAGTTAATTATCAAAGGAAAATTTGATAAATTACAATTAAGGATTTACTTACTTGTATCCAGTTGTTAATCTGTGCAAAAACACCAACATGGTCACTTTTGCCATGTTAATTCCCAAGCAAGTACGGGGTCCTGATCCAAAAGGAATGTAGCTATATGGTTTTTGAATTTCCTGAATATGAGAAATATATGCATAGTTAAATAGTAATGTTCATAACATTTCAAAGTTTTCCAAGCAATAGAACTTAATTAGTACATCGAATCTTGAAGGATTGAACTGCATAGGGTCTTTGTATAATGTTGGATCGTAGTGTATGCACGTTGCATCTATGTTCGCATGCCACCCTTTCTTTATTTCAAAACCTGTCACGAGCATACAGAAAAAAATAGTTGTCAGATGATTCTTATTCCTGTGGAATTACAACCAACTAACAGAGGAATTGCAGTGTCACAAACTTTTCCACATATGGAGTAATATGCTAAGAATTAACTTGCCTTCAATACTACAGTCATTAAGTGCAACTCGAGGGAACCATAGCAAGACATTCGACATCCTCAACGTCTCTTTCACAACCTAAATATAGAGGAAATAGAGTTACATCTTATCTGATTCTGGTGCAGATATAATATGGTGAAAAACACCGAATAATTTTGCTGTAGTATGAGTTAAATAAATCAAGAAGAACGACTATAAGATGTAGTTTCTACAAACCTTTGACGCATATGACATGCTATTGAGATCATCCATAGTTAGTAAGGCTCCATTAGGCTTGCTTCTGAGTATTGAAAGCTGTTCTTCCTGTAAGTTGATAGTAGTATTAGACTATTAGTCATACACCTGACTACATGTTTGTGTTTTATATGAATAAAATTTCTTGAGATATTAGAGTTATCAGTTTCCATACTCACACATGTAAGCCAATGTTGGGTGAAAAAAAATGTGCTTTTCAACATAATGTCACCAGTTACATGTTATAGGCTAATAGAAAAATTATGCTTTTGAAATGCCACAAGTAGGATATTTAATCATTTTGTCAGCATAAAAGTGCATAATGTAACAGAATGTCTTTGTGATATATGGATACTCACTCTGAGCCAGTTCTGGGCTCCTCTGTGCTCATCCAAAAACTTGACACTCCACATCATTGCAGCAGCAGTTGTTGTCTGCCCTGCAATTATCAGCGTTAACAAATTATCCATGATCTCTTCATCATCAAGCTTTTGATTAGCTGGACATGAATCCTTCTCCAACATGGACTGCAGGAAGTCTTCATAATATTCCTTCCCATTGCGCCGAGCTGTTATCATTCCCTTAAAGGTCTCCATTAGCCTCCCACGTGCCTGTACGGAAACTGAGGATGAGCATAATCTAATAGCAGTACAGATTAATTTCTCTTATATTAAGCGAAAAATCTTAGTTATCTAATGATCTGTTTACTCAAGTCAAATTTTGTTCACATGTTGAAGATGTCGCAAGTCATCAAGTGCCCTACCTTGATGCCTTTAAAATATCTGGTTCCCGGAATCATGACTGGAAAGGACAGCATGGCATCAGAAATAGCAGTGCAGTCTTTTTCAATTTGTTCTAGCAGAGAAGAATCTTTGATGCTCATCAGCATATCGCACATTGCATCGAATGTTATCTGCAGCAAAATTTCACGTGGTCAGCATACGTACACTCACTGCAGCAGCACACAGCGGTACTATTTCTTTTGATACATATTTTTTGTATCAAAAGGCCCAGGCCAATGCACTAAATCTTGTTCAAAACAAATCAAAAAATATCAGGAAGGGACTAAATTTGTTCCAAGCCATAATGACAGTACTAAAACTAGTGGAGTAATAGATTATAGGCAAGTTACCTTCATGTTGAAGTCAAGCACAGTGAAACTCTTCCCTTCCTTTTGTACTTTCTTCAATCTTTCATATAGCATTTTATCAAATCTCTGGACAAACTTAGACAGTGAATTCATAGAGAAAGGATCAGATAGGAGGCGCCTAATCCTTTTGTGACTTTCTTGAGGAACACATAACAAACTTTTCTTTCCCACAGCATCTGCCATCGATTTCACGTAGCCCTTGTTGAATAGAGCAAAATCATTAGTAAAAATTGCTTTCGCACCCTCAACACTTGGAACAAACACATGTATCTTCCCGAAAATTCTGGTTTTGAACCATTTTCCATGCCTGTGTTAAACAACAATCAATCTACCAGAATTTGCTATATACACTATAGCTGATATGCTGGAGGAACAAATGAGGAGGGATTTTTATCATAAAATAGGAACTTATTATGCTGATTTATAAACATTTGGGAAAATATTGATCATAGAAAGTCCATAGAATAGAAAGCCTATGGACTTTCTCTGTTTTTTGTCATAGGAACAGTTGACCTAGTGTCTGTCATCTCAATATAAAATTAAAGCTAGTATATATATAGTAATCTCAATATAGAAAAAGCAAATTGCTAGATTTGATATTGCATTAAAACTTCATGGATTTAAAACAAAAAGAGTTTCTTACCATTCGCGTCGAAGTCTAACAAATTCATAACAACCTTTGACACTGTTGGTTGCTGATAGAAGTGCAAAGGTTTCACCCACGAAAGGTATTCCCAAACTCCCAGGTATGCAGTTTTTTGCATTTTTAGCTCCCTTTGACAAGTAAAGTGCAGTAATACTTATGACAAGTATTGAAACCAGAAGAATATCATAGTATTTGCTTAGTAGGAGAAGAATGTCTTCCATTGACATGGTAAGCATATTCTGATTCGATTTTAATGTCAACTTGAAAGGATAAACTATCACTAATATATAGTAATGCACTCACTTTATAAGGCATAATTAAAAATGCATTAGGTAGAGATTAGAAAATTCAAATGTAAGTATAGGACAATATGCCATAAGCCTGGATCTTTTGTCTTCACTTGCTTTGCACAATGGATACGGATCTATCTTTTAAGATACTACTTAAAATAAAACAACAGGCTGACAAATATATGTAAGTTGCTTTCAATTACTTTTCTTTGTGCTGATTGAGACTTTTCATATACTCCATGCGTTTCAAAATAAGTGTCATCTCAGAAATTCATGATAAAAATTAGAATATATTTTCAAATATATCCTTATACTCTAGTCTTCATAATAGTTTTTAATTGTCAAAAGACATTTATTAAATCAGGATAGTTTAGTAAACTACGCATTGTATTTATCGGGTTTTTTTTAGTGCATGTGGGAGTACCTAGGTAAGATGCTAAATGTGATCTCCTTGCCGGCATGGTCTATTATTATTAGTGACCACATAAAAGATGATATTGACAGCTAGTCATGAAAATTTGTGAACAATAATCAAACATATACGAGGTAGTAAGTACAATCTTCAAAAAAGAAAAATCATAACATAAGCAAACTTCTTGGCCTTGGATGCTTTTTATTGCTTGAAATGGATAAACTGATAGTGGTCATTTGGCCATGTTTTAATATAAAAAAATAATAATTAAAAATAGATTTTATTTTCACACTGAAAAATGATACTATTTAAAAAGAAACTCAACTTCAATTTTTTTTTTAAAAATATCATGGTCAATCGCCTCCTATATGTATCTAAGAGTGATTTGGTATGTTAATATGATTGAGACATTTTATTCAAAGAACTTAGATGAAATATAGGAAAAGTGATTTGGTAGGTACAGATTAGTTGATAAAATTGGACATCTCCATTCTCCAATTGTTATCCCTTGGCATGCTCGAAAGGAGGGGCAGATTCTTGGCATGTGACAAATGAGATCGTGCACTTATTTCGGCTGTGGTCTAATGGACGTATGCTTATCCAGTTATCGGAATACTCTCTTTTGTTTTGTCAAAACTAGATTTACCCCAATTTTTTAGAATTTCCCAACTTCTAACTTGTAATATTATTTTTTAGAATTTTGTACAATAGCCGAGGGTTTTTGAAAATAGTCTTTCTATAGTAGTAAGGCATAAGGCTTGAGGTCTGCGTACACTACCTTTTCTAAGTCTACCTTGTGAGATTTCAGTGGATGTGTTATAGTTATTGATATAATATTAGACTTTGAAAAGCTTATTTGTGGAGTATTTAAATTGAAATGATGATTTTTTCTGATAAGACTTTAATTTTTCTTTTTCAAGTGAAATATGGCACACACACACACAAAAAAAATAAACTATCTTTCTATATTAGTTAGTAGTTTTTTTAAAGTTTTTGTAAAGTAAGTTGGGCAGGGACCAATAAACCCATTTTTAAGTGGACCGCGAAGACTGCATAGACAAAAATATTGGGCCTAATGAGGAAGCAGTCGGGGGCCTTTTAATACTAAGCCCATCTACCGCTCAGAGTCAGATGACTTGCTGAAGACGAATCATCAGTCCTTCCCTCTTTCTTCAAATTGAATCTTCTTCTGCAACCCTAGATCGATATCCCTTTCTCTCTACCCATCGAATCACCATGACGAAGCAGCAAGCTAACTGGTCTCCTTATGACAACAATGGCGGGTAATGTTTCATAAATATTTACTTTTTTTGCTTTCTTTCTTTCATTTTCAATGTCGGTGCTTATGTCCCTCCCGTTTCGACTTTGCAGAACCTGCGTGGCAGTAGCTGGAGCAGATTACTGTGTAATTGCAGCAGATACTCGCATGTCCACTGGCTACAACATTCTTACTCGCGATTACTCCAAGATCATTAAACTGTATGCTCCTTTTATTTGTTTCAAATAACTTGTTTTCTGTGCCATTTAGCTGGTTAATACTATGAAGTACGCTAATAACATCTTATACATAGATCTATATATTTGATAGATAAAGCTCTATGCATTGCAATCACTTTTTCGGTACAAAGTTAAAATTTCCCTTCTATACTGCACAAAGTAAAATTTATCCCATGCATAATGATTCGTAACAGTAGTGTACTATGCAATTGGAGTGTCAGGGGTGAGAAAATTATTCAAACCGCCACTAGCCTTGCGGGATTTCTTGGTTATAAAAGAATATTGTTATCCAATTATTGTTTTCATATCAAGTGGATGAACTGACCTATTAGTACTTAATTTTAAAGAAGCAGACTAACATAGAACCATCACAATTCAAGCATAATTATTGACTCAACATATTAAAAAGAGAAGAAGAGAACTAAATCTCATTGAGCTGCCACCAGGAAATCAATGAAGAGAGAGGCTAGGCCAAGGGGTGGGAGTGGAGAGCAGGTTTGGAGGAGGAAAAAGAGGGAGCAGTCAAAGATCAGAATGCAAACCTAGGGTTGCATTTCTCTGTTTGGATGAATCACGAATGGAACTACTTTCAGTGCTGTTTTTGTTGTTTGCTTGACGAGACACAGTCAGTAATTAAAAAGAAAATTTAGCCAAGAGGCAATATCATGTTCCTCACGGCTCGTAATTGCATAAATGTGTTTAACCTTTACTAAATAGACTCTGTATTTGCTAACTATAACTTTCCCATGCATATAGAAATTCTTTTTGTGAAACGGTTTTAAAACCAACTTGCCTTTAACTGCCTCTGCCTGGGAGGATGAGAGCATAGCAAGGTTTGCACTTCCAGGATTAACAATAAACCCACATATTATTATCTCCTTTAGTCCTCATATACATTGTAGCATGAGAGAATGAATGAGATGGGTATGCATACATGTAATCTTCACCTTCCGTCATGATACTAATTGGTTTCTCTTCTTTTATCTTTACCCAAACCTTTTCCTAATATATCAGTTTTGCATGTTAACTGTCTGATTATGTAGAGCGGATAAATGTGTGATGGCATCGTCAGGATTTCAGGCTGACGTGAGAGCTTTGCAAAAGGTTTTGGCATCAAGACATCTGGTAAAAATGCTAAAAGTTTTTGTTAATCCTTTATCTCTTCAGACAGTTTGGTATGGAGCATGTAGGATGTTTTTGTATCTTCGTTCAGTGTGCTTCCCCTGTTTGTGCAATATGAACCTATTAGCTCGTTGAGAACCAAAATTTTGATTGTTAGCTTGCATTATGTGCGTGACTTTATGGAGAAAACTGAGTGTGCATTATGTGATAGAGAGACAGAACAGTGACCATGATCTGATCCATGAGCTTTAAAATTATTTAGCCAGAGGATATGATTATGGGCAGGATTGGGGTGGGGATGGGGGTTTCTAGGTGTTATAATTAATACATAAACTAGGTTCGTTTTTGAAAACTTTTGTAATCTAACTACTCGAACTGAATTGAGAGCTTTCTAGAACAAATTCACATTGTTACCAATGGCAAGTTTTCATTTCCATCAATTGATCTTTTACAGAATAGAATTGAACCTATATAAAGGAATTTCTCATCAGTTATTCTATCTCTAACTCACACATGAATCACATGCCTTTAACAGAATGAATAACAGAAAGTTAACAACCTAACAGAAAGTTAACAACCTAATAACAGAAAGTTAACAACCTAATAACTTGACCATTCTATATCTCAATACCCCCCCTCAAACTGTAGGGTGGAAAACGTCTAACACACCAAGTTTGGTCAATAGGAAATGATGTTGAGCAGAACCTAACCCCTTGGTGAAGATATCAGC
>JAJOOR010002339.1:0-17476 GCA_036250505.1 Solanum acaule | reverse complement strand
AGCTGCGAGTTCTTCTGTTCAAGAACGGTTATGAAGATCCCCTTCATATTTTGGATCTTATCACACCACAAACTATCAAACAAGAAGGGTTATAAATCACACAAAACAAACAACAAATCATATTTAGAGATGAAAAAAATCAACTCGCGAAGGTGCACATACCTGAGATTCGAGTAAGATAGTAAACAGAGATTGAGTTGAGATCGCTTCTAGGCAGACCTGTGCTTTTTCTATTTTGAGAAAACACAGATGAATCGTTGAGAGCTATAATCTACGCTGAGATTGCTACTAGGCAGATGCTGCTAGGGTTTTCTGATTCGGGACACTGTTTTGAAAAACAAAGCGTCTTTTGTTTTTGTTTTTTTAGAATTTTAGTTACACTACTTATGTTTTGGCTCTAAGTTTTGGTGAAACTTGAACTTTTTTTAATATTAAAGTTGCCGCACTTTTTCTCCACTATACCCCTAAATTATAATTTGGGACCATTTATTAATTTCTTTAGAGACTAGATTTAGTACCTTCACAAAAAGATACATAATTAAGGACAAAAATAAAATCTCGTCCCAATAGATATACTTTTAGAGACGGGATTATTAACTCGTCCCCAAACGTTGGTCTTAAATAAAGCTTTTTCTTGTAGTGATAATATACACCTTATTTGTAAGTAAAAGGATTCACAAGACATCCCATTATATAACCTGAATAGTTCACTATTTTTGTACCAAAGTAGTAACTATTCAAATTATAATACTAAAAGTAACAATGAATCTAGAAGTTGCTCACTGTTTTTGTACCGAAGTAGTAACTATTCAAATTATAATACTAAAAGTAACAATGGATCTAGAAGCAACAGTGATTGAAAAATAGCCTCACCTCAATTTACCCTAGCCATTCTTGGCATAAACACTTGAACAAATATTGAAGTATACGCCTAAAATCATTGGACCATGTCTCGCCTAAATTAACCTTAAAACCCACTTTGGAGCAATTAATTTATTTACAATATTTTAATCCACATGCATTATCCCTCTAAAATGATCACCATTGTAATTATCTAATGACTAACCATTATTCAATGTATAAAGATTCTCATTTATAGTCAAAAAGAGTTTCACAGAAATCGATAATTTCCAACTAAATTAGCATTCCAATTCTTTCACATTAAATAATATTCCCTCTGTTCCTAATTACTTGTCCACTTTTCCTTTTATAATTGTCTCTAATTACTTATTCATTTTGACAAATCAAGAAAGGATAAATTTTTTTACCTATTATATCCTCAATTAAATGACTAATTACTTTGAAAAATGCAGAACTTTTCATTCACTTCATAATTAATAGAGGTAAAATGATAAACTCACTATGTCATTAATTGATTTCTTAATATGTGTGTCAATTAAAAAGTGAACAAGTAATTAGGGACAGAGTGAATAGTAAATTAAAGTATACCTAGTAACCCACTATTCATAACTCATCCCATTTAAACCAAAGATTGAGATATATAAGGCTTAATAATACCTGCAACAGTAAATTGAATGTTGTCGACTTTGAGATCGAGTTCTCTCCGATAAATTTCAGCGGCAGTTTTTTTGACTTATGAGTAAAGGAGCAATAAATCCCTTTTTAGTTAATTTAATTGTACCCATGGGCCAAGTGGTAAAAAGGTATAAAAAATATTATGGACTTGGCCCATTAACTATTCAACTATATTAATTCTTTAACAAAAATTCATCAACTAAATATTTGTAGTTATCGAATAATTTAAAATTTTCTATTTAAATTTTTACGGACAAAGTCAAAATAATCCTAATTCTCAAAACGACCTAGCGGGTCGTTATACTATTCCACTAATTTTCTGCTCAAATAGTGTAAAAATTCATTTTTTTATAATCAGTTTTTTATTTGGATATTGGTAATAGGTATGCCAAGAGTTTTGATTTTTGCTCTGATAGTGTAGAAGCTTTTTTAAAAATTTAATTTTATTGAGAATATTTGTACTCTCCTGCCACAGTTATCTTATGTCAGATTGCTAGTGAATTCAGTCCAAGTTCAATGGATCAGATTCAATCCAAATTGGAAAAACAAATAGAGTATGGGTGAGTTATTTTTTTTTAATGGGTCAGATTTCTAATAGAGCGATTTGGTGATGAGGACCTCTTACAAGAGGCCATGTGACAAATTTGGTTTTACAAAAATTTCGTTAAAAAATAATGATATAATGAGTCATTTATCATGACCCGCCACCCTGCCCTTCAAATTTGGTATAAAATAAGGAGGAAGAATCTAGAGTTATGGAAATGTTAGTGAAAGACTTTAGAATTTCCTAAATCTTTTTCTTGGGAAGACTCTAGAATACCTTAAAAAATATCTTAAAAAGCCTTAGAATTCTCTACGCTAGTAGAGAATTCTAGAAGAGAGCTAAATATTTTCAGGAAGTCTTTGGAATTCTAGAAGAGAGCTAAATATTTTCAGGAAGTCTTTGGAATTCTCTAGAATTGGAGAGAACTCTAGAATAGGACTAAAGTGTAAATATTGTAGGGATTTATAAAGAATATTATTTACACTCAGGCTCCTAGGAAGCAGTATATATAGAAGAGCCTCCCATTTGTAAAATCATACAACAAAGTGTAAGCAATCTTCCACAAAGCAATACAAAGCCTTCTTTCAAAGCTCTCTTGTCTTTCTCTACGTTCTCTTAGCGATCTTAAGTACAAAGGATTACTTAAACTTACAGGACTGTGAAAGATTCGTGAGTAAGTTGTCGAGTACCACATAGAGCTTTTGTAAGACTCTAAGTCCATGAGACAATTCTAATAATTCAACGACATAGATGCTCTTCTATTGGATGAAAAACTCTTTCGTGGTACCATTGTCCAACATTCAACCTTGTTGAACTCTTCATTCTTTTCTTTGTTTTCAGTACTTGTAATGTCTATGTTTTAAAAAATTGGGAAAAGGATCAATGCTCCTAAACTATTCGAAAAGGTCTAGATATACCCTCTATTTAAAGTTTGGCTCACCCATGCCCTCGCCGTCCAACTTTTCGCTCATATATGCCCTTGTAGACGTTAGTTGCTTTGCTGGACATATCCAACTCATTTTCTATTTCTTTAAATGTCACATGAAATTGTCATGTCATTTTGACCTTACCACATGACATTTATAAGAAAATGGAAAGGGATCAATTATGTCCCTAAAAAATTCGGACCCATAAACACCTAATCCAATCCATAAATCAACCCCCCTTTTAAATAAACTACCCGACCCGTTTTCAACAATTTTGTTTAAATTTTTATTTTTTTCGGTAAATTCCGAAAATGAGTAATTCATTAATAAAAAATATGAAAAATAAATAAAATTAACACCAAAAATTCATAAATAAATATTGTAACCTTAAATTCAATAATTTCAACAATTATTTTAAATTTTTTTTCCGGTAAATCCCGAAAATGAGTAATTGATTAATAAAAAATATGAAAAATCCTCCTTATCTACTTTCTCTCTTTTGAACCCGTCTCACCAAGATTAAGATCCTATGGATTATTTTGGTTACTCAATGTAGATTGATTTGAAATCTAATTCAAATCCGATATAATATCTATGGTACATAATTAAATGTATTAAATCGACTCTTTTTGATAAATAGATTTGATCGTCTGCTTTGATTCAAAGTAAAAAGGCTGGCAATCCTGTATCAAGGATGAACTTCTTAACTATTTGGTGTTGACATCTTTTTCACTTGCTAATTGTTCTCCTAACCAGGCGAGGTAAGCCTTCTCTCATATATCTACTTTGTCATTGCATCATCAACAGTCAACTCTTATTAATTTTATGTACGTTTAAAACATTTTTAAAGGGAAAACATCATTTCCATTTCTTTGAAATTAATTTTATAGTTGAACCTCAAGTTTAAGTAGTGCATCTGTATAAATTTAGATTGTTTATTTGATCAAATATAAAGTTAGATGTAATGGAGGAGAATAAATTTGAAGGGTGCAATCGATTCGTTTTTTTTGGTTGATATTTTTTATAAATAAAAATTCACCCTAATTATTCGGTATGGTTATTGATTTGTATTGAATTTTTTTATTTTTATTTTAAAAATTTAAGAATCGTTCGATATGATTTAATTCAATCGTTTATTAAAAGATAATTGACACCTTATGATAAGTATCCGAAAGCGATACTGAAAGATCAATGTGTTTTGTACATAAGAGACATATATTTTTTTCCCCAGTTTACATATGAAACTCATTAATAATGAGATCTTTATTTAGCTAATGAGTTTTAATAGATAGAAAATAAAGAAAAGAAAAATTCTATTCATTGATTAAAATGAAAGACGTGTGCATATAGCTTAGCTTTATATATGTGCACTACTTAGAGCACAGATAAATACATATATAGAGTTAGATGTAATTTAACGATAGTGAATTTATTATTTTAGACGCGTAGTATAAATAAAAAAATCAGTAAAATTATAATAACATAATAATTATGAACTCATAATGTTAAAACACAATGAATTTGAAGTTCAAAATTTTAAAAGGTAAATGCTTTTGAATTAAGTTTTGAATTTACCCTAAATTGTAACACATATGTTGTACTGGGATTTATACTATATGTAAATCTTTATTTATGTTTGGACATGTATTTTGACTATTTTGTGTCTTATTTGAGTTCATCATAAATTCCAAATTGAAGAATTAATATTTAATACTTTCATGAATTATTCAAATCTAATTTATATATTTGTAATAATAATTTTTTAAATATATTTGTCTAGGTGAATGTGTTAATTTGTCATAACTTAAGGTCATTTTGCCACTTACTTGGTATTTCAAGGATAATTATGACAAACATATCCACTTAGATAAATGTTAAAAACAGCTATTACAAATTAAATATATTACACTTATGAGTTAATGTTTCTTAGATTTTTCAAAGAGTTAATACACACAAGTGTCAATTTACCTATCTGACCTATTAATAAGACGCACATAAGTATTTTATGCGTTTTTATTTTGAACATTAACCATTAAATATTAATTCAATTTTTCAAAGATCTAACTTAATTATATGTTAGAAATTGATTTATGATTTTTAATTTATTTTTGAACACATACTTGACAATTTTCTATGTCTTATTCAAGTATATCATTAATTTCAAATTAAAGAGTAAATACTTCCATGTATTCTTCAAATCTAATTTATATATTTGTAATAACTACTTTTTAAAACATTTACGTAGGTGAATATGTCTGTTCCTAATTGTCAATTAGATACTTACCTAGACTATTAAGATGCACATATAAATGTTAATAAGGTAAAGTCTTGATCCACTTATATCAGTTGCATAATTTTACAACTTAGAAATATTAATTAGAGTCTACAAGACTCATTTGAAACCTCAAATTACTATTCATTATTCTCTTCAACCATCTAATTATCATCATTAATAACCATCACCTTATGTCTTTCTGATTCTCAATCTAATCATAAATAAAACTCATCCATATCTAATCATATACATTTATACACAATAAATACGTTACGGGTGTTGGAGTATTTTTTTGAACCTCAGTTGATCTAACCCCACTTTGATAGATTTTGGGGAGAATTATGAATTATAAGAAATTGTAGAAATTATACAATTAGGACTAGCATAATGAACTATAGTTATCCAAGATTATCATAAACACCATACCTCAATTATTAGAGTTGATAATCAAGTTGGCCTTTTCATGACGGACTTGTTATTGTGAGGCCTATTGACATACCTAAGTGAGCTTTTTAAGACATCCTTGTGATTGATAATGTATATTTCTTGTCATGCTCTCTTGCTTAAGCTTTTTCCTTTTCACAATAGTCTTACAATACAACTACACATATCATGAAATATCCAACCTTACCAATTCAAAAAGACTCATGATGTACTGATCATATTGCAAGTAGACAAAATTCTTAGAAAGAGTTAAGGACATGAAAAACTACATTATGGACAATCATGAAAATATCTTGAAAGACTCATCTAGGCATGTCAATTGGCCTCACAATGAAAAATTCATCAGGAGAAAGTCAACTTGGTCAGGTTTCAATTAGGGCTCGCATCGAGAGGGAATCACTAGGGTTTTTTGTTACTATAAATAAGAGAGATTTAGAGATGATAGAAATAAATGAAAGAATGTGAGTTAGCGTATCAATTTTTGAACTTTGAAAGAGTTTTGGCCCAAGAAAGCGAGAATCAACCATACTAACTGAGATATGTTGTTTATGATAATTTGAAATAATTAGAATTTATGCTAGCCCTACTCCTAGAATTACTATAATTTTTTTGAAAAACACAATTTTTCTCCCCATAATTTATATATCAAAGTGATGAAAGATAAAATTAATCTTCTAAAAGATACCCCACCATTAGTAACTTATTTTTTGTGTGTATATATATATATATATATATATGAATGTAAAGTGTGTGGGCCATTGTAATCTTTACTTTTTTACCCCTTAGACCTCTATATAAAGAGGAAGAAGTTAATGTTAGGAGGCAGGTCTTAGAACCCCCCCTCTCTCTCTATCTCTCTTTGTAATATTTTCTTTGAAAATTCTAAGTTTGAATAATAAAAAGCTTTCAGTTTGATTGGTACATCATCGTGTGCGGAGTCCTACTTAAGGTACTCCTTTAATCTTTAGTTTTTCTTTTATGTACTTAGCCTAAATGATAGGCTAATCTATTTGTGTTGAACTATAACATATTAGGTTACTATAAGGAATGACGTTTGTGTCTATTATTGAGACAGTTTGAACAATAATACTAAGGTCGAGTATAAGTAATCCAGGCAGGTTATTGAAAGACTGTCGAAGGAATCCGTTGGATTACCCGTTAAGCCAGGTGGGCATGTAGGGAGGACCCGGATAGTAGAAGCTTTCATTAACTATTGCCAGGATTGCTTATGTTTGTAAAGGCCCCTTGAGTAAAACTGAACGATTCATTTGAAATTTGGTATCAGAGCCATGGACTTTTAGTAACTATAGGTGGTATAGTTCAACACAGTGTTTATATATGAATATTATAAAGGGAAAAATTACTGTTAAAAATAGTAGAAAGGAAGAATATGATATACCACAACACTTAGATCTACTTAATAAGTGGACTATTCCTAAAATACCTCCCAGGATTATATACCAGATGGGAACTTTTGAAAAACTTGATCTCAAACAAGTGGTTAAAACCACTGAAGAAACTATTACTATTGATAGTGACCATAATACTTTTAGGAGGAAGAAGTTAATGTTAGGAGGAAGAAGTTAATGTTAGGAGGCAGGTCTTAGAACCCCCCCTTTCTCTCTCTATCTCTTTTTGTAATATTTTCTTTGAAAATTTTAAGTTTGAATAATAAAAAGCTTTCAGTTTGATTGGTACATCATCGTGTGTGGAGTCCTACTTCAGTTACTCCTTTAATCTTTAGTTTTTCTTTTATGTACTTAGCCTAAATGATAGGCAAATCTATTTGTGTTGAACTATAACATATTAAGTTACTATAAGTAATGTCGTTTGTGTCTATTATTGAGACAGTTTGAACAGTAATACTAAGGTCGAGTATAAGTAATCCAGGCAGGCTATTGAAAGGCTGTCAAAGGAATCCGTTGGATTACCCGTTAAGCCAGATGGGCGTGTAGGGAGGACCCGGATAGTAGAAGCTTTCATTAACTATTGCCAGGATTGCTTATGTTTGTAAAGGTCCCTTGAGTAAAACTGAACGATTATTTTGAATTTTGGTATCATAGCCATGGACTTTTAGTAACTATAGGTGATATAGTTCAACACAGTGTTTATATATGAATATCATAAAGGGAAAAACTACTGTTAAAAATAGTAGAAAGGAAGAATATGATATATCACAACACTTAGATCTACTTAATAAGTGGACTATTTCTAAAATACCTCCCAGGATTATATACCAGTTGGGAACTTTTGAAAAACTTTGTCTCAAACAAGTGGTTAAAACCACTGAAGAAACTATTACTATTGATAGCGACATCATACTTTTAGATTACTATCTGAAAATGATCTGGCCCCTTATAGGGATATTTACAGGTTTATGCATATTGGCTTGTTCCAGGTGGCATTTAAGCCCCTGAGTCTAAGAGGTCTACCTGAAAGCTTTATAGCAGTTTTAAGAGATGGTAGAAATCATAATTGAAAAAAATCCCTTATAGGGACTATACAAACTAGTCTAGCTTATGGACCCGTTTATTTTAATGCTTATCCTAATTTGCAGATTTCTTTGCAGGATGAGAACTCATTAAGTTCTCTTATGCTTAATGTTAAACTTCATGGTTATGATTATATGCCTGGTACTGAAGTTGTTTGTATATGCTACAGAATTTATTATAAACTGTTGCATACTTTGAACCCTATGTGTAAGAGCATTGATTTTAAAAATGAAACGATTCTTATAGAAACTAATTTTGGTAAATCAAAGGTTGTTACCAGAAGACCTATCCAGTGGGATGAAATTGATTTTCCACAGGAGTGAGTTATTGAAGGAGCAGCCCCACCAAAAGCTAATATTAATAATGAGATTTCAGAAATTGACCAGTTCAACGATGGAACTGTTAAGATTAAATTTTTTGATTTTATTGCTATGCATCATAGAATTGATAATCATAGAATGTCTTCGAGAATGTCTAGACCTAACTCCTCGTATATATCTCCTGTTGATTATATTGTGCAGGTTCCTTCTAAAGCATCTATGTTTCAGATTAGAGAAAATTATAGATGTGATAATATAAAAATTGATAGAGATAATATTGCTAGACCTATTCTCAGGCCTAGCTCAGATCTTGATATAACTGAATTTGAAATGAATTTTCCAGATGAAATTTCTACATAAAATGGTTTTATGATGACTGAAAACCAGATTGATTTTAGTCCGAGTTCCCCGACAAGAGAAAAGATTTCTAAAGAATTTCAGAAATCTAGATAGAAACCTTTCCAAAAATGGTTCTTTAAAATTTTTAATAAAGAAGAACAAATTGGGTTTCAAGAAGAATTTTATAAGGATCTTATGGAATCTAAGCAAAATGTGTTAATTGCTTTTGTCCCTTGGTTTATGAGTAAGCATGTTCATAATTATATCTCTATGATAGAAAGAGATTTTACAGTGAGTAATGGGGAAATTACAAAATTAGTCTTCCCCCCATTACAATCTTTTCAAATTAATAATGATGATAAGACTGTTCATTTTAATGCTTTTTCAAACTCATTTGAGGATAACACTGCTTTAGTTACTACACAACATATTAATGTTATGATTAAGCAGCATAATTATGCAAACATTTATATGAGCATATTAGGAGAGCATATCGCTTTTAATCATGATAAAGTTGATAAACTACTTGCTAAACTTGGTTCCAATTCTAAAGAAAAAGAGAAGGTAGCTCATACTAGTATCCAACCTCCCCTAGAAATCGGTGATTTCAAGTTAAAAGACTTTTCCGACTTGGAGAATTTTTTGGAAAAAATATTCAAAGGCAATAATATAAAGCCTTTAAAGGTTAATAACCTTTCAGAAGGAGAAAACAGTCATAAAAGGGAATTTTCTGATGATATTAATAAAATCTCAAAAAAAGATGCTAGAAAACCGGTTCAAAGTATGTACTACTATCCTAGACCTACTTCCCAGGATGTGCTCTTAGAAGAGCATGAACATATTATAACTAATAATTATAATGGGAAAGAGATCTATGAATGAAATATAGATGGATATACAGATAGACAAATTTATACAATTGTACATAGAATGCTCATGTACAACACTATCTGTAAAACTAACAAGAATAGTGATAAAACTATTGCTGCTATGATAACAATAGAATTTACTGGTCAATTAAAAGGATGGTGGGATAATCAACTCAATCAAGAGCAAAGGGATAAAATTCTCCAAGCAGTTAAACAAGAAGGAGACCAGAATTTTACCCAAAATGCGGTCTATACACTTGTTCTTAATATTATAGAACATTTCTCAGGAAGATGGTTAGATAATAGTGAGACCATTAGAACCTTATTCCAAAATCTTGGATTTAAGACCCTTACATCTTTTAGATTTTATAAGGATGTTTTCCTTAGCAGAGTTATGGAATTGCCAGAGTGTAATAACACTCATTGAAAATCCAAGTTTATAGATGGATTGCCAACCCTTTTCACAGAAAGAGTTAGGAAAACTCCGAGAGGAGAAGGCCATAGTATTAATTACGAAGATTATACTTGTGGAAAGCTTATAAGTGCTTGTGTACAAGAAGGACTTTCTTTGTGCAATGAAATAAAGTTGAATCAACAAATCAAAAAGCATCGTCCAAATGAAAGACAACAATTAGGAGAATTTTGCGAACACTTTGCTCTAGATATTCCTAAGGCAAGTTCCAAAGACAAGAAGCAACATTCTTCAAAGAAGATATCATCCAAAAAAGATTATAAAGAATGGAAGAGAAAAAGGATTGCGAAAAAAGTAAAGATTACAATGGTCCACACACTTTACATTGGCCAATAATAAAAAGATAAGACCGACAACAAGTTGTGGCCTCTCTGCTACAAAATATAATAATAAAAAGATAAGGCTGACAGCTAGGCGTGGCCTCTCTATTACAGAATATGGCCGACATATTATTTCGGCTTTCTTTATTAAAGTTGTTTGTCTTGTTACCCCTATCATTGAATTTGTGGGGCCTTCATTTATGTCTTTTCTTTTCCCTTACAGCTGGCTTTGTTGGAAGATTCTTCCACTTACACTTAGAATTTTTTGAAAAGAGCATCAATGTCGATTTCTTTATTGCTATTATCACTTTGAGCTTCTCTCGCCATACCTGATCTATCATCATTGTCGGTGTGGCTTGTTGATGCCATGGAAATATCATCTCTAATACTTATATCAAGATTTTTTTAGTAGATCTCTCTTGACTTCTTTCATCTATAGGGCTATCGCCTTTGATTTAGATATGATTCCCTTCTTCATGTGAAGCTTCCTAGTAATTTTTTTAAATGGCTTACAACATCTTCTTGTGGATTTAATTGATTCGTGTTATGATATTTATCAATTGTTTCATTTATTAAGTCTAGAATCTCTTGACCATGAATTTTGCCTTCAAGATCCTTATGTATCAACTTGTTCCAGAACTTTGTATAAAAAGTTCGTTGTAGACATGGGAATCCTTCAGGAGTATTTTTAACTTCAACAGCCCATTTGATAATCCAGGGGATTGAGAATTCTATAAAGAAGTACATTAAAGATATTCCTGTAAAAAAGATATTATCTTGCTCTAAACTTATAAGTTTAGGGGATATGTCTATCCATTCAGAATATAATTTCTTGTACGATTCTGGTAAATTTTTTATCGAGGGACCATATAAAGTCCACCAGTTGCAAAACTAATTTGGAATTGGTTGTTTGAAAACATGAGAACATATCTTTATGAACCATGAATGCTTTCGATTAGCATTTTCATATAAAAACGCTTTATTAAAGCTGTCCACATAATCCCAGTAATTATATTTTACTGTGATTTTTTGTTTCGGATGGATATAATCTTTTTCCTTTAATGGGCTCATTCCCCATTCTTCTGGAGTTAGAATCCTTTTTATAATAATCTTTGAAAAGTTATAAACTTTTATTGTATTAGCAGGGTAAAAATGCTGAAATTCAGCAGATCCTGTTGCTGAGAGTATCATCTCGTAATGCATCCTGTATATGTAAGCAGTTGTAGTATAACAAACTGAATCCAGATATCTGGACATTAACTGCTATGGATAATTTTTTCATCGTAGATCACTATATTCTAAAAGAAGTATAACTTCTTTTTTATCATTTTGGTCGAACACTTCCATGCTCTCTTCGTCCACAAGAATGGTGGAATAAGTTGGAGGAATATTATCCTTAGTCTGCTTGGATTGCTTAAAATCCAAAAATTCCTTATACATAGGATGATCTGTATTAAGAACTCTTGTAGAAACAATATTTGCTGCTACTAGTTGCTTATTTCCCATTTGAGCGAGGATATGTCCTCCCTTCTTGTGCGTCCTCTTCCCCTCCGTGAAGGTGGAGGCCATGAAGGTCTCATCCTGAAAGAAAAAACAAATGATTAGTTTAAATATTCTCTTGTGAGAAAGTCATGCAGGTTATTATCTGAACCTTTTTTTATAATGAATCTCAAAATCAAATGGTGCTAATAAAGCTTGCCATCTTGCAAACATTTGTTTAGAAACATTTCAAAATCAAATGGTGCTATTCTTGTTAGTTTTACAGATAGTGTTGTACATGAGCATTCTATGTACAGTTGTATAAATTTATCTATCTGTATATCCATCTATATTCCATTTTTATATATATATATATATATACTAGATATATATACTAGATAATTTTTGCCCATGCAACGGGCCCAATTGTTACCTTATTATTAGGTGTTTTATTCATAGATTAGTCTTGTACTATTTATTAAGCTAGCTCATTATTAATACTTTCACAAGTTTTTGTCATTTAAAATTGCATCAGGTTGTTATAACAACTTTGAGTAATATCAACCATACTCCATGACTCAAGCGTGTTAAGAACTCAATGTGTGTCGGTGTACTACGGGTAATGTATGTGTATGTATATTAACAATTTAAAATCATGTTATTATTAATCAATAAACAAGTTTCAACACTGACACAAAGTTGTATAAAATACAAAAATAGATAAATATTAGGTTCGTGCACGCACGGGCAACCACCATCTACAATCGAAGGAAGAGGTGTACAAATGAATGCAGGTCATGAGGTATATGTTTGAGTATTTCCTCTTCCATCGACAAATACATTGAATTTTGAGTTGCAACATATTGAATTAAATTATAAGGTTTCCAAATTATTCCCTATATATAGACAGATATAACTTGACTACTTCATTTGTTGGCTGAGGAATTAAAATTGCTTCGACCAAACCATGTGCAAACAATTGAATAGACTCTTGCTATTTTCATATCTAATAAGAGTAAATAAGCTTCCAACTAATTTCCATGGCAGATGGCATTGGTGCTACAAACCGGAGAACATCTGAGTTTGAGCTATGATCCGAGTGTTTTTTTTTCTTTTTTCGACTGTGAAGCTCAATAAATTTGGGTATATTTGAGAGAACAAGCTCCCTACAATGTAGATGTAATAAAGGGACCTTAGATAAGACACACATCTACTCTTGGCATATGTTCCATTTGCGATGGACAAACTAACCATACTTGTAGTCACCCACAATTGGAGTTCCAAGGACTTAAACACAACGAACTCGAAGCTGCAAAGTAATAGAAAACAAAATCATTTTCCCTATACCATTCCCTTGCCAACAACTAACTACCAGAAATAAAAATATGGCTTCTCAGTTACAGTTGAGTTGGGCATTCAACACAAAAGAGGAACACACAAAATCTCCAGTAGTAAAGAAGCATCTTCCGCATACTTATGTTATGAATTATAATAATAATATGCAATATTTAACAAAGATCATGTTGGAATGTATGCGTCCACTTATCAGTCAAGGACCAGGTCCTTTTACTCAGTAAGAACAATAACTAACAATATGCGTCCACTTGTTTCGATGGGATCAAGTCCTCAGCACAGTTACAATAACAAATAGTAAAATAAGTGCTGAAAGTAAAGATTGAACAAGCAACTTTACGTGGAAACCTCCTTGCTCAAGGGAGTAAAACCACGACCTGTCTCAACAGGACTTTTCAAACTGCTTCCACTAATCTTCTCCAAGCAAAAGTAAAAGCCAGTTTACAAAATGAGTTAGCCTGCTAATCTCCACACTAAGCAATATCTCCTATCACTTAGCTGAGCTAGAGCAGATACAACACTGCCCACTATACTAACCCTCACCGATTAATATAGATTTTTCTAAGCGGATACCACACCGCCCACTAAACCATAACCCTCTGGACGATTTAGATTTTGACTAAGCAACAACCATGTTGCCCACTAAATCACCTAACTCTAGATGACTTAGACTTTTAGAAACCGAAACAAGATCTGAATCCTTTATAGATTAGGATCAGATTTACAATGTAAGCACATGAGACACAAAGCTCTAAGTACAACAAAGACTCTTCTTCACTCTATCAGGTCCCTTTGTTGAGTTGAGCAATGTTCTTCCTTGAAGATGACCTTCTTTTCAAGCTTATGAATTTTCAGAGAAAATCCAAATTTAGTTTGCCAAATCTTGAGTTTGTGTTTTGGAGAAGAGACTATATAAAATCAACACAAACTCGTTGGGACCGCTCATTGGCTGAGAGCCTGCTGTTTAGAAAAGCTGTGCACCTACCACATCAGAGGTGACAAATTTTCTAACAGCTGTCTTGTCACCTTTTCATATCGCAGTCTAGTAGGGACCAGGTCCCTTGCAAACTTCTTTGTGAGTTCTTGAAAAGGCTTGCTGGCTCTCTCCTTTTGAATGAATGAATTAATTTGTTGTTTGTCATGTTGACTAAGTCAACCATAAAGAGTTATTCACCGTTGGACAAACAACTGCGTCCATTCTGATTGGTGTAGTACGCTGACGCTTCACCAACCTCTGACACGACAGCTTTACAGTTGTATCCCATTATAGATCTGGATGAGAGAACTCAGCCAGAGACCAGGTCCCCGCATTTGTAAGGATCATCAAAACACATAGAATATAACATATCAAGTAAGTAATCTATATGCATGCATATACTTCACATCAATTTATTTGATGAAAACACAAAATTTTAGAAGTATCTATTGAGAACAATAAGGAGGACCATCCGACCATGTATGATCAATTCAAACTTGCAAGTAAGTAATCAGAGTACAAGACTTCCAAAACTCTGCATAACTAATGAGTTAAATTGACCATTATAGTACAATGCATAAATAATTGTCTTTGGAGGGGTTAAAAGTAATAAATGACTCAAAATTTATTTCCTAGATATTTCCAGTGATAGCATAAGTGAAACACAAATATTAAAAATCTAACAGAGTGAGCTCAATTCATAGAGCAAACTGTGAAGTACTCAAATTACCTTTCATCGACAACGCTCTCTTTCAGTCAATAACATCTATTTAATATACAAAATTTATGGCAACGTGTCAGTATATTAGACTCAGTAGGGAAGTTATCGGATCTGGAAAAAAAATTATGATAATATTTTAAGAGCCAACTATATTTTGAGTACAACTAAATTACTAATATGAGATACAATTCATTATTTGTACCTTGTTGGCATGCGATAAGAGGATTAGCGTTCTGTTCTAGTGAAAATTAGGGTGACAACTGTCATTTTCATTGTCATCCAAAATAAGTTTCACTCCATTGCTCTTAAGGCCATTAACTATAGCCCAAACTTTTGTACGATTTTTGAAACCTTTCTTCTCAACCTCTTTATTTACATTGACATGGATCTCGTTTCCTTGCCCCTGATCAAGACCCTCCACTTTGAGACACATTGCCAACAGTTCTCCTACAATCGTTGCAGCCTTTGCATTGCAAGTTCTACCGCACTCAAGTGACTGTTTCACTGAATGTTCAACAGTAAATGATGTTGCTACTATACGCCCGTTGTTTCTGTCTACCATATTTGCAGTGATGTACTTCAATGATATGAACAATCTCAACACATACCTCTTCAGCAATGTCATATTTCAAAAATCCAATCTGTTGGGGAGGAAGTTCTGTTAGCGAGAGCATACATTTAGCATCTCTAGCAAACAGGTAAAACACCATTTTTTCCTTGAAAATATAAATCAAGTTCAATCTTTTGCGAAAATCAGAGAATACTCTTCACCCTAGTTTAGTCAGCAGTTAATAAGCATGAGGAAAATTATCAGAAATGAAAGAGAAACTTACCGAAGTGTAGGAACACAAAAGCAAATGAACTTGAGAGTAGAAGTCACAAAAACACGGGTAAAAGGCTGTTACAAAGAACTTTAAATTAGCAGTTTAGTATCGATAATTATAAAAGATTTTAAGATTTAAAAGCTAAAGAATATTTGGTATTACTTTAAGCAGATGCTTGATTAGTGTAGAAAATTAATGTTTATCTTCACTGAAGACCGACCCTTGAATCTCACATATACTGTAGCACCCCAGAAATTTTTTGAGCTAAGACTTGAACCGTCCTTCGTTGTGAGTAGGATTTTACTAAGAAATTTAAAATTTCTTTAGTATTAATGTCAGGTCACTAGATGTAGCACCTTGAGTTTCAAAAAGAACTAAATTGGAAATAACAGAAATCTGAAATTTTGCAAGTTAAGCTAAGTATGAGTTTTGGGTTGACTTCAAACGACAATAACTCCTAGCTCAGGATGAGTTAGGTGTGCTACAAGATACCGTAGGAAATATCTTTGAATTATCTTTCCAACGCCACCAAGTTTGCTCAGTTTCAAGTTTGTATGAGGGAGATATGTGCATTCCAAGTTGGGCTGTCTAAATAAGGAAAGTCAAAACTGGATTTTAGAGGGGTATTTTGGTCTTTTCCTTACCAAATCAGATTTGATTCATTTTTAGTAAGGTTTTAAGGGTCTAATCCTATTAGGTTCAGTTTTATAATCCTAAAATTCGCCTAGGGTTTTAGTTGAGAGTTCAAGAAGAGAAAAGAAGAGAAAAGAAGAGAAAAGAAGAGAAAAGAGGAGATGATCAAAGCGTTCGTCAAGAGTCTTGCATTTTGTTGCGGATTTTTGCCATTGGTTTAATCCCTAAGAGGTATGTAAGCTTCCATAGTGTTGGGTTAGTTCACCCACACGCCAATCATGTTATTTTCAGCGAAATTTCATTCTTGAAGTTGAAAGATTAGAGTTCTTGATGAATCCTTGATAGGTGTTCTTGAAGTTCATTCTAAATCTTGTTGTGTTGGGGTTTTGATGATTTCTTGAGATGAAAATTTAGTAATTTGAGTGTTGTTTTGAGTAGATTAGAGTGTAATTGTAACGACCCGAGAGCGCCCCCTAGTCGTTACCGTCATATTCGACCTCTCGGAGGTCTTATACAAGCCCTTAGCATTCATCATAGCATTTATCATAGAAAAATAGCAAAAAATTTAAAACTTTTTCATAATATAACACAAGACTTAAAAATTCACTTTATTTAAACCTTTAATACAAAATCGGAATACTACGTCTCAAGGTAGCCATCTTAAAACACGACTACAACACAAGAGGGACACATCCCTTAGAATACAAAAGAAACTACTATCTAGTACATTGAACTTAAGGAACTCTTTAACATAAAGGTCCTTGAATCTTTAAGGACACACCCGAACTTGGGAATAGTAAGCCAAGCTAGTCACTTCTAGGAAAGGTCCTTTAGCCACCACCACCTACACTTGGTGTAAAAAGATGAAGAAGAATAGTGTTAGTACAAGAATGCACTAAGTATGATAACCATGCAAAAACATGCTTATAAAAGGACATTTAGTTGGAAACCAT
>JAJOOR010002338.1:0-62422 GCA_036250505.1 Solanum acaule | reverse complement strand
CTTTTTTGGTAACATTTTACTTTCAACTTTCCACGTGACATGTTTAAAATCACAAGATTAAAGGACAATTTTATACATTTGACATAACTTTAATTTAAGACCACGAGATTCAAAAGTTATCTTTATTTTCTTAAACTCTGTGTCAAATCAAACCAGGTCAATCTTTTTGAAACGGAGGAAATAAGAATTAAGAAAACTATAATCGCGAATTACAATTTTCTTAAATAATAACTATAGTACCTAATATAGATTAAATGCTATTACTTATCAAAAAAGAGCAAATTACATTTGGTACGTATTAAAAATGAGCAAATTACATTTGGCGCGAAATGAAGTTAATGCTAGTAGATCTGAAATGCTACAGAAATAAATTTAATGCTAGTAGACTCCAATCCCCATATTGGATTAGAATTCCACCATTTGCACTTGATCAATAGATATTTTTGACACGCATCTGGTTCGAATAAAAAATATTGAATTTAAATTAATCGTATGCCATTTATTATTTTTCTTAAATTAATATAGATAGTTTTATAAAATATTATTATTTTATAGAGATACTATTTAATCGATAAATTAATATTTATTAATTTAAAGAGTGTTTCAACATCACAAAAAAATTTCGGAGATAAAATCTCATAGAATTTGAATCAATTCACTTGTGAAAATGTCATTCATGAACTTGAGGTCATGGTTAATGATCTTGGTTACCACAATAAATTGGACGTTAATAGAAGTCCATTATTTAGAAGAAATTGTTGATATTATTGAAAAAATAATGTTGATGATAAAGTTGAAGATGATACAATACCTTTGGAATCAGTTAAACACTTATCGCATCTAGAATGTGCAGTTCGAAAAGACAATATCCAAACTTTTAAATGCAATAAGAAAAGTTAGAGATGACTTTCAACTAAATTTAAATTTTAACAGAAAAACAAAACACAATAACATCATATTTCACCAAATTGTCTTAGATATATTTATACTTTTAAAGAGTTATTAATGAGACCATCTATTTACATAGGGTTCTTTTGAAAATATATTATCTTATCGAAACAGGTGATTTTTTTTATTGGCCAAAGTCAAAACTGGAGAAAAATATTATCTTAAAAAATTATTAATTAACTGAGTATTAATTCAGTGATTTTACTGTATTTGTCACTAATATTAACAATGGGAGCCAACATAATTATTTTGATGGTTAGACAAAGCACGTACTTCAACAAAATTATTTCCTTGCGAGTATAAAATGATCAAATAATACAAGTAAATTTGGATATTTATTTTTATTAGAGTGGATAATCAAACTATTACTTTTTCAGTTCATTTTTATGCGCTCATTATTTTAAAACTAACTTTTTATTTGTTATTTTTAATAAATAAAAAAATATACTTTTTTATGCTTTACACTTAATATTAATTATGTATTTTTAAATTATTTTTTAAAATTGAACTAATATCAATAAATATGAACATTATAGTAAGATATTTATATCAATCATTTTTTATGGGACAAACAAAATGTATTAATACTCCAATTTATGTGACAAACTTGTCAGTTCCAAAAGGTACCCCTCTATCATTTTTATTTGTCATATTGACGCATCAATGAAAAAAATTAATGTGATTATTTTACTACACTATTTCTATTAGTAGTAACACTAACCCCCGGTGGGATAACCATTAATACTAATTAGCTAATCAAAGAACTACACAACTTAATCAAAACTATGGCATTTAAAGTTACAGAAGCAGGTTTAAATGCTAAAGAAAAAATAGAGTTTTCATAAACTCTAAAAGTCTAATCTAACAAATGCGGAATAATACCTAGAACCTGAAAGTCATTGTACCAAAACTATACTAACGACAAGTCTAAGAACAAGGGTACAACCCAATTAAACATAAGAAATCTTAAGTATTAGTCTAAGTCCGAAATATGGACATAAACAGAAAGAGAACTCATGGCTGCCCGAAAGAACTGGCTCACCCTTGAATTCGAAACGATCACTGATCTTCTAAGCGAGGTCTGTCAATAGCCGCCGGAAGATGCCCTATACTCAACAAAGAAGGAGCAAGTGCAGTATCAGTACACAACCACAGTGAACTGGTAGGATCACACGATTATCCCACTAAGTGCAACATACATAAGCCATTACAACATAATAATAACATGCACACACCGAACATATACAATATCAACATCATTTACGAACAACGTACAATTTCACAATTCTCAAGATATACAGTTATGTCAAGTCAATGGTCCTCTTATGGAACCCACACCCAAATTGTTAGTATACCGATACGTGGTACTCGTTCCAAGTTAGTGTGTCAGAACGCAACACATGTTCTAATGTTTATGCCGGTACGTGGCAACCAATTCCAGTTAGTGTGTCGGAATGCAACACCTGATCCATTCAACAAGCCACAATCAGAATCACAAGTATATTCTCATAATCATACAATCAAGTCATGATTCATGGCATGCAATTATTCAATTATCCTCATTCACGATTAGTGAGATCAATAATGTAAGATTTGCATACATGCATGCATTATAATGAAGCAAGAGAAAACATATATCACACAACATGAAATCACAACCATCACCTACCTCGAACAAAACTTGAAATCCCCTAAGAAACTTGATTCTTCCATTCCTGGATTCTTTCTGCTTGTTCTTGGTCTACAAACAATCAATATAATGCTAGGATCAATAATCAAGACTTAATTACCCGGATTATAATCAATAATATCAATCCTAGGTTAAACCCTTAATCCCAATATCCAAATTAAGACTTTTCCCACCATCCAAATAGTTCCAAAACCCTTCCCCGACAATAATTACACATGAAACTAAGTTCTACGGATCGAAAAACGGATTCGGGGAGTGAAAACCTTACATTTAGCCTCAAGAATGGTGGAAAACTGTCAAGAAAGCACCTGGGTCGTCTCCTAGCTCTCAAAGTCAAAACTTGCAGAATAAAATGATTTTGGGGTTTATTTCCGACTTAATTCGCGATTGGCCCGCCATAACGGTCCTCACCCTACTACAGCGGCCCCGCCATAGCAGAAATAATCCCACCACAACGGCTTGCACGGAATCAATGAGTCGATTTAAGAGTTTCAAACTCTCATTTCACAACATACCTCCAACCCATGATACTCAAAAACTACCCGTTCACGCTAAGATCAGTTTCGGGAGTTCTACTCGCCCGAATTCAATTCTGCAAAGTCTCACGGGTTCCTTAACGTCTTAGATATCTACTCATGTGATCAAAATCATAGTTAGATCTCTAATTTGTTAACAGATTTCCCTAGACCTTACTGACTCCGATTTCGTCCAAATCTGGACTAGATTGGGAAATTCCAAGTTACTATGAAAAAGTTTTCAGGCCCAAAATTTTTTCCCGTTGGCTTTTCTATAAAGACGGGAACATGTCGTTACATCAAGTCCACAGAACCCACTGTGGGTCCTTAAAAAATTTAATCCCCTCAAGCATCCGAGGTTGTAGATCAATTCCTCACAAGATAAAACGGATTAACCATTAAAGAAGTACGATGCCTCAAACTTCAATAATTTCAACGAACTCAAAAAGACAACAACAAATCACACATAGACTATATTTTGTTTTGTAAGAAAAATATATGCAACAGAAGGAAACATTCCATTTTAAAAAATGACAGAAAACCTCTCTATTGATAACCAACAAAGGGTAAAGGTTACAACTCTTTGGAAAAGCGACAACCTTTTAGAAAGGTCACAACACTTTGGAAAATGCACAATCTTTCAAACTCATTCAACTAAGTGTTTTAACTGAGTATTTCATTTAACTAATTAGTTTTCCTCTCAAAATCATCAATTAAACATTCAAGTATCTAGAAATTCTCTCAAAAACTCACCTAGGGTTCCTCTTCTCCATCAAGAACCCTAAAATTTCCATGCCAAAAATTCAAGATACAAAGAGAAACTTTTCATCTAAGTTTTTCCCAAGGTCTTCCACTCTAAGAACTTCAAAAAAGAGTTTCTTCACTCAAGATCAACCCCCAAGATTTCAAGCTCAAGATAATTAAAGTCTCCACCAAAATTTTCAGTCTAAAAGCTTCATAATCAGGTATGTAAGGCTATCATTGTGTTGGATTAGTTCGTTCTCACTCCCTACATCTACTTTCAAATCAATAAAAGAGTAATCTAGGGTTCTATCCTTAGATTTGAATATTCTTGCTATGAGTTGATGTTTAGTTTTGAGTTCCTGATTATTGAATTTCTATTCCGAATTATTGAATTGTTGTATATTGTACATTGAGATTTATTGAGTTGATTTTCATGTTTATTCTTCAACATGAACCATATCTCTGAGTATTCATTGAGTTTCTACTGAGAGTCTTTTAAACAAATGTAATTGTTTTAAAACTGAGCTCTCAGAAAACAGAAAATAGTCTTGAAAAAGAGTTTGAAAAATGATTTTGAGAAAGAGTATAAGGGAACTAAGTAGTCGCAAATGTATTATTTTGTTAAATTGAGAAGAGAACAATGATTCATGATTACTATGATAGTCGAGTATGCCATCAATGTGTAAGCAGTATGACATTTAGATATGTCATCAATGTTTATGCAGTTTTTTTTAGAAAGTAAAGCAGAGCTTGAGTAGAGTTTAAAGAGAATTTTTGAGTTAAGTTTAAGAGAACTAATTGATTCCCAAATGTATTACTTTTACATTCAGAAATAGGAACTTTGATTTTTAAATGAGTTTATTAGTTCAGAGATACTTCAGAGCATTATGTCTTTTAAGAGGCATTTTGAGTAATTACCTCAAAATAGAGAAAGAGTATGTTTTATACATTTGAGCATGAATATATATTTATTGGGAGTGGTATTGAGCACCGATATGAAGATAAGTTCAGACAACTCAAAATTCTCATAAGTCATGTCTGCCAACATGGCAAAAGATCATACTTTTTAGATGAACCCTTATAGTTTAGTGGATCCACTGAGTTGAGAGGTTCTATACCCCGATACGGTATAGGACAGTTTCTGGCAACGTGGGTGAGACGTTGTATCATCACTTAGCCCATAGTGATGGTTTTCGGTTAGAGAATCTCATAAATAAGAGTAAAGAGTATTTTATTATATTTTTATATACATCCTCGAGTTAGCATCTTTTACTTATGAAGTTTTAAATATTTCCATCTCTTCTATTGCTTTGTATTGAGTTGAGTTGAGGTAAGTATTTTTTCTGCCTTACCAGTTTAGTTATTTATCCATTCAACTATATTACATACTCCTATATTCGATGAACTAATGTCATCCGATCTGCATTTTTTATGATGCAGATAAAGGCTTTCAGGATCATCAACATGATTTTTGTTGAGATCACTTTGTACTTTCGATAGCTTGGGTGAGCCTCCTAGCATTTCGGGGGACTTCATATTTATTTTCTAGTCAGTTGTGTTGAGATGTCGTTGTTCATTTCCCGACATCCATCTTGAGTAATAAAGGCCTCATAAATAGATAAATTTGAAGAGTCTCTCAGTATTTACTTTTTCTTGAGATGTTTTTAGAAACTATTATACTTATGTTATTGAGTATTTTACAGACAGTTTGAGTTGAGTATTTACTTTGACTTTAAATGTTCAAAATTCTATTTTAAAGCCTAGTATTGTTGGAGTAAGTCTTTCGCTAAGTAGTCAGTCAAGCCAAGGGTTCGCTTGGAGATCAATAATGGTTCTTGAGTGCCAGCCACATCCCGAGCGTAGGCTTGGGTGTGACATTTAGTGGACCAGTCTGATTCGACACGAACCTGTTAACAGGCTTAAGTAATGGTACTTGATAGCTAGGACTGATAACTTAATATATTTGTGCTTGAATGAGTAAATATTAAATCATGATCAAATTATCTATGCAAATCAGATTGTGAGTAACTTTGTGTGAATAACATTGATGAGATATCGGGTTTGTATAGGTTATGATGAGTTATTCGAGGAATAACAAAAGCTTTAAGTGTAGGGTAGTGATCTTAGGTGTGTTTATGCATCCAATGGCTATATTAGCCACAATTTAGCTAAATTTTAAGTATAAACTTATGAATATACATGTGCTTTATATTTAATTATTGTGATGAGCTAATAAATATAATTAGGTTGATTTCAGACAAAAAAAACAAGGAATGACTCAAAAGATGGATTGGAATGAAAAATGAAGTATCTTAGACTAAAACACAACTAAGGAGATTGCTAAAAGGGAGAATACCATGCGATGTCCCCCACACCACACCTGTTAAGAAATGAGATTTCAATATTTAAAACTCATATGATAAACTTGTAACTCACAGAGAAGAAAGTAGAAGCCCGATATGAATCCTATTGTCACGATTCGAGCCTACACCCTGAGTGTGGCCGGCACTCGAGAACCATTACTGGTCCCCAAGCGAACCCTTATCCTGGCTGACTACAAGCGGAAGACTAACTCAAGCATACATAAGCATCAATTGAAGGAAATGTTTAAAAATAAGTTTACTAAATCTCACAACTTCGCAAGATATACTAAGTATGAAACATAAATTTTAAATAAAATATCTGAAACTGAAAGATTCTCCAAAATTGTCTATCTATATAGCCTCTACTATATATAGACGAGTGTCGGGACAAGAACCACGACTACTCAAAATGTTAGTAATACTAACAACTCATAAAATTGGAGTCTTCCAGAAGTAAGGAAACCTCACTCAAATGCTGACGAGCGGATGAAGTGATCTCAACAAACTCTTGTTGAGGATCCTAAGAACCTGTATCTGCATCATTAAAAGATGCATGTCGAATGACATCAGTACATTGAATGTACGAATATGTAATATTGCTGAAAGAAATGACTGGAATAGATAACAATGTACTCAAGTTGAATGTAAAGAAATAAAAGAGTTAAATCATTTAAAACTTTACAAAATACTTTATCATCTCTAAACTCAACATAATAAGTGATATATAAAAATACACTTTAACTCTATTGGGAGATTCTATAACCGACAACCATCACTATGAGCTATGTGATGATACAACGTCTCGCCCACGCTGTCAGAACTGTCCTATAATTTGTCGGGGTATAGAACACCTCAACTAAGTGGATCCACTAAGCTCTTCCCAAAGGCACTTAGGATTCATCTAAAAGTATGATCTTGTACCCATGTTGGCATACATGGTTTATGAGAAATGTGAGTTGTCTGAACTCATCCCCATATCAATGCTCAATACTACTCCCAATAATATATACGCCCATTCATATGTTTAAAAACATAACTCTTCCTCTGGTTTGAGATAATTGCTCAAACTACCCTCTTAAAAGAGGTAACTGCTCTTAAAATATCTTTTGAACTCATAACTCATTTATAAATCAAAGTTTCTTTTTTATCAATGTAAAAACTGATACATTTGGGAATACTTAGTTCCCTTATACTCTCGCTCAATTCATACTTAAAAAACTCTTTCTAAAAAGTATATCAAAATCATATTGTGATATGGTCATTGATGACTCGGGAAGTCATACTGCATAAACATTGATGGCATAACTATATACCATATTGCTTAAACATTGATGGCCTACTCGATTGTCATACTAATAATGTTTTAGAAATTCTGTCTCAAAACTCATCTTTACTTCCTCAAAACCCCAGTTTAAAACTCAAATATTGGCTTTAAAAAGCTTCTCAAAATTTATAACTCAATTCATAGGGTTCATGCGAAATTATGGACATGAACGACTCAACTCAGAGGTCTTAATAACAATATAGAAACTCAGTACTCAGATCTCAAGAACTTAAGGACTCAAGAACACGGAACTCAAAACTAAATGTGTAACATTCCGGAAAATCTAGTAAACTAAGCTAGAGCCTAATGTGTAAACTAGTAGCCTAACTGGGATTTAACAAAAAAGTTAGAGTTGTAAAATAACCTACGGTACTTAACAAAAGTGTTTTTGGGTGTAGACGTCAAGGCATGACCCTCCAAGGACCAATCAAGGGTCCTTGAGAAGGGTCATGAGACAGCCCAAAAAGTTGTCTCAGGCAGCCACCCACGATGGGCACCCATGATCCGTGGGTGGACCCATGCCCCGTAGGTGGGGGTCGTGGGTCAAGGCTGGACCTTCCCCCATTTCCTAGTCCCAGTACTATCACCCACGATTGACCACAATTTTTGGCCATTTAGTTTTTAGTTGGGTGTTAAGGGAGGGGCTTAGGGTTAGTTAATTAATTAATTAAGTAGGGTCATTTAACATTAATTAAACTACTTACATAAACCTAATATACCTCTAAACTAATTCTTTTAATTCATTCTTTCAAGACCCCAAAACAAACTCATTCCCTCCCAAATATTTCTCTCACTAAAACCTCCATTGAAGAAGAAGAAGCAGGAAAGGTCTAGGGCTCAAGAACTCATCTTTTCTACCCAAATTTGTGAGGAATCTTCATCTAAGGTATGGTAGTTTTGATTCATGGTTAGCTTTTCATCCATAAAGTCCTAAAACTCTCTATTTCAAAGTAGAAAAGTCTCCAAAACCTAGTGTTTTCACTCCAAGCCATGGATTCTTTCTAAAAATGTTTTCATTGATTTAGTTATCATATATTATGATTGAATTGTTGATTATTATAGTTTTTATGAGAAAATTCCCCATAAATCCATGTATTCCCCATAACCCTAGTTTGTGACTTGTGAATTGGGTGAATTGTAGTAATTATGAAATTGTACTTATAGTAGTTTAGTTCATTGAATCATATCACCATCTATATCTAATGTAGAAATACTAGATTGATTGGTTGAATGTGGTCTACATACTTGAAGGGTAAAACATGAGAATTGACTACATGTATGAGAACTGTGTGTATACAATTAGATTGCTTTAAGAGTAAAGTAACTATATTATTATCTAATTGTTGTGTTGATTGGATGATTGTCCTCATGTACACACTTAGGTATGAATACCATATAATGCGAAAGGTTTGTCACATATAGTGGTTCTAAGGGTTGAAGACTAGTCTTCCCTAATGAATCTAGGAGCTTTAAAAAGAATTGTGGGATTGAGTGTCAAGACATTCTTCCTTAATTATAAAGTTAATTCAAGACATAATGTAAACTCAATGGGAGTTATGCTTAGCACTGAGTGGATAGTGAAATGAGATGGAATCCCTCACGATAGTAGAGGCTGGGTTTCTAGGAACAATCTCTTGGGATGGAAGACCTCACGTTAGTAGAGGCCGGGTTTTCTAGAAGCAATCTCCTAATCCCATGAATTGTGTGCCCACATAGATATTTAGCTAGTGGATCCACGTAAGCTAAGAGTTTTGGCTCTACCTTAGCCAAGTAGGACAACCCCTTTTCGGTGTGGGGTAGACACCGGATTCCATGATTAAGCTCTCATGGTCTATGTCGGTTAAAGCTAAATCCAACTATGATAGTATGAACTAGAATTGGGGTTATGAAATATAATCACTTAATAAGTTTTCCTTAGTATGGGTAGGAGTATGGGATCTTATCCATACATTGCACAAAGATACTTTGAGGGTACTTATGGTTTGTATCCTTTATGATGAGATGATCAATATGTTGAATATGCTTGTATCTTATGCTTTTACACTTATTTTCAGGATGGTTCATAAACTTGATGAAGTGCATAGTTTCAACTAAAATGTCCCTTTTTAGCATCTTTAAAGGTTTTCATGCATAGCTATCATACTTAGTGCATTTTTGTACTAACCCATATTTCTTCTACATTTTTCTACAAAGTGTAGGTTCCGGCGTTTGAGGTGATTCCTTCTAGTTCAAGGCTTGGATTGACTATTCTCCAAAACTTGTGGTATGTCCTCATGGATCCGAGGACAAGTGCTATATTGTTGTTTCATTTCTTTCATTGTACTAGACATTTTCAGATTTCCTATTGTAAGGGTTGTGACCCTATTTTGAGACTTCGATTGTAGTAGATGGCTAAATGAGACTATGTCTAGACTTCCGCTTTACTTTGATGAAAATTTTCTTAAAGACTTAAAAATGTATTTCTACTCTTTATTGTTCTTTGCTTATGTGATGATGATATGCTAAGTGGCTTGCTTGGGACCTTCCGGGGTTCCATGTGCCATGTTACGTCTAGATGGTACCCTTGGGTCATGACACAATGATACTACTCATCTCAAAAATACTTATTCATAGGGTTCATGCTGAAATATAGACATGAATGAATCAACTCAAGAATCTTAATGCATAACATATAACAATTCAATAATTAGGAATAGAATTTCAAAAAGAATCTGGAACTCAAGAACTCAAAATCAACTCATCTCAAGAATACTCAAATCTAAGGGTAGAATCCTAGATTACTCTTTTACTGATTTGAAAGTAGATGTAGGGCGTGAGGACGAACTAGTCCAACACTATGATAGCCTTACATACCTAGAAGAATAAGGTTCTTCAAGAATCTTGAAGAAGAACTTGATTAGAAGCTTTGAAACCCTAGCTTGAAAGAGAAAAATCAAGAAAACCTTTCTTGAGATTTCTTGAAACTCTATGGCCAAGAATTATGATTTTCGTTAGTGATTCATAATTGTATGTAAGAATTTGAGTTGGAAAGAATGGAATTCTTGGAGAAAGACTTACCTTGAAGAGGAATCTTGAAAAAGATTGAAAGAATCTTGAATGGAGTCTTCTACTTTAATTTTTTTCCTTAGGGTTTGAGAGAGAAGAAAATGATGGAATAATAGATGAAAATCTAATTAGTCAAGAAATTTATTTAGGATTTTCTTAGAGGTAAAAAGACAAAAACAATCATTTTTAATGTTTTCCCGTCGGCTAATTCGTCACTACATCATATCAGGTTATTAAAATGGTCATAACTTTTTACTCAAAACTCAGATTGTTGCAAAATTGGTGGCGTTGGAAAGAAGATTCAAATATATTTAATTTGATAGGTTATGGACCACGTAACTCTTTATATTCTAAGAGATATGGTCATTTGAAGTTGACCCAAAGAAAATCTTACATTAAAACTTAATCGGTAAGGAAACTTTCAACTCTATTTTGTGTTAGGAGTTTCTAGTGACCTTAATTGATATCCAAAATCATTCACACACTAAAGAATTTACCTTTACACATTGGACAATTTAAGAATCACCTGATATGACCTTACAAGTAAATGAAGAATAGTTCGGGTCTTAATTTAAAAAAAATTGGGGTGTTACACCTACGACGCAGACTCCCTTCCCCTACGTTGGGAATCACGTTGCAACCCTTTGTTTGGTGGACTTTGAGAAGGAAGTAGAAATGAGATTGCAATTTATAGTATTTTCCATATAGTTTTTGAATATCGAATTAATGTAATCTAATTTAACTTTAAAAATTAATCAAATTGACTTTCGAAAAGTATTCTTGAAGGAGTGGATCAGAAAGAAAAGGTCTTAATTTCACGAAGGATACTAAATATTAATGTCATTTAATTGGATTTAAAATATTGTTTATGTCCCTAATTACTTGTTCATTTTTTAATTGACACAACTATTAAGAAAATAATGATTGACATAGTGAGTTTACCATTTTATCTCTATTAATTATGAAGTAGATGAATTAAAAATTTAAAATTTTGAAAAGTTTACCTTTTTTCAAAATAATTAATTAAGTAAGATTAAACCCACCACTCATTAGTCTATAAATATAAACATGATGTTGAAGGTAACAGAGTAAGAGTTGTGAAACAACAACTGTTCTTTCTATTGGGGTAGTAGAAATGGCAGCAACCTGCAACAATGGCGAAATCCTCCATGTTCTTTTCCTTCCCTTCTTGTCCGCTGGTCATTTCATCCCATTAGTTAACGCCGCAAGGCTATTCGCCTCCCGCGGTGTTAAAGCCACAATCCTCACTACCCCTCATAATGCCTTGCTTTTCAGATCTACTATTGACGATGATGTTCGAATTTCCGGATTTCCCATTTCTATCGCAACTATTAAATTCCCCTCTACTGAAGTTGGGTTGCCTGAAGGAATTGAGAGCTTTAACTCTGCCACTTCACCTGAAATGCCCCATAAAGTATTTTACGCTCTTTCTCTTCTGCAAAAGCCAATGGAAGATAAAATTCGTGAACTCCGTCCTGATTGCATTTTTTCTGATATGTACTTCCCTTGGACAGTAGATATTGCTGAGGAGCTTCACATCCCTCGTATTTTGTACAATTTGTCTGCTTACATGTGCTACAGTATTATGCACAACCTTAAGCTTTACAGACCTCACAAGCAGCCTAATCTAGACGAATCTCAAAGTTTCGTGGTTCCTGGTTTACCTGATGAGATAAAGTTCAAGTTATCCCAACTGACAGAAGATTTGAGAAAGCCGGATGACCAAAAGACTGTTTTTGACGAATTGCTCGAACAAGTTCGAGATGCAGAGGAACGCAGCTATGGCATTGTTCATGATACATTTTATGAGCTAGAACCTGCATATGTCGACTACTACCAGAAATTAAAGAAACCAAAATGTTGGCATTTTGGTCCGCTCTCTCATTTTGCATCCAAAATCCGTAGTAAGGAACTAATTGCTGAGCATAACAACAATGAGATCGTTGTAAATTGGTTGAATGCACAGAAACCTAAATCGGTTCTTTATGTATCTTTCGGAAGCATGGCTAGATTTCCCGAGAGCCAACTGAATGAAATAGCCCAAGCTCTGGATGCTTCAAATGTTCCTTTCATTTTTGTATTGAGGCCTAATGAAGAAACGGCGTCCTGGTTGCCAGTTGGTAATTTAGAGGACAAGACTAAAAAGGGTTTGTACATCAAAGGGTGGGTCCCACAGCTCACGATCATGGAACATTCAGCAACAGGCGGATTCATGACTCATTGTGGTACTAATTCGGTTCTTGAAGCCATCACTTTTGGCGTGCCAATGATAACATGGCCACTTTATGCTGATCAATTCTACAACGAGAAGGTAGTCGAGGTTAGGGGATTGGGAATCAAAATCGGGATAGATGTATGGAATGATGGTATTGAGATCACGGGCCCTGTAATAGAAAGCGCAAAGATTAGAGAAGCAATTGAGAGACTAATGACCAGTAATGGTTCTGAGGAAATTATGAATATTAGGGATAGAGTAATGGCTATGAGCAAAATGGCTCAGAATGCAACAGATGAAGGTGGATCTTCATGGAACAATCTCACTGCTCTCATTCAACATATCAAGAATTTTAATCTTAATTAATAGAAAGACCTTTTAAGTTTTCACTTTTAATCTTCCAACAAATAAGTCCTTGCATTGTAACTTTGTGTTTTTTTTTTTCCTCCCACACTTAATAAGCAATAACAATTAAGATGAAGGAATGGATGGATCTTATAACTTGATCAAGCGAACCTCAATGATATTACACATTTTCATGTATTAGTAATGCAAATAAATGATTTCAACATATACAATAAATTGATTAATAACATAATTCTCCCTCTATGCCTGCCGTACTTGTTATTTCAAATGAGAGAAATATTGAAAATACTCTTAAATTTCATTGTTTTATCGTTAATTAATGTATTGAAAAAATACAAATGAAAGAATCCAAGCAAAAGTATCCAAACTCACCTACTATGTCTATTATTAAATAAATTTAGGGGGACATATGTCATGACCCGTCACTAAAGTGTAAATCCGTGACACAGTTTCAATGTCTTTTGTATTTATCCAAAGAAATCGTGAAAGCATACAAAAAGGGTAGATGAGGAAATAACGATCCTAATTCTTTTGTCCGTCACCATCAACACTTGTGGCCGTAATAAAATAACAGAAAATATATATTTTAACTTAAGAAATATAATGTGTGTAATATTATTATTTTTTTACTATATAATTGATATAATTTAGTGACATATTACTGGACATGTCTTGTTCACAAGTTCATAATTATTTTTTAAAACCATATATAACAACATGATTATTAGATAATTTTTAAAAATATATTATTTAGTAAGAAGGAAATTTGATTGGAGAATAAATAAATATTAAATTAAGAGATATCAATGATTTGATATTTTATAAAATAACATTATAAGAAATTCGGAGCAAAAATAAAGATATGTGTGCTAAAAGATATGACACTTGAGCCTAACTCAACCCCAAAAGCTAGCTCATGAGGGAAGGTTTGTCCAAGTCCATATAAGGAGACCAATTTCTCATCTCTCTACCGATGTGAGACTTCTTAACACTCACATGCACACTCAAACCTTAACTAGAGTGTGAACACTTCTAAATGGGGGCCCAACATTGGTGAACAACAACTTGGGATGAACCCGACTCTGATATCATGTTAAAGATATGACACTTGAGCCTAATTAACTCGACCCCAAAAGCTAACTCATGAGGAGAGGTTTGTCCAAGTCAATATAAGAAGACCAAATTTTCATCCTTCTACCGATGTGAGACTTCTTAACAATGTGTACCATAAACTTGTAGCGAAATATATTGAATTTACTACCTACTCGAAATTGCCCTAAAGCGACTTCATCTCTCAAAAAAACGAAGTGCAATATCACAAATTAAATGTCATTTTTAGTGTTGATATAAATCTGAGAAAAAAATCAATCACCTTTTGTTTTTCTTTTCTGGTTCTTTTTGGTTGATTGCTACGTTCTTTTCAATATGAGGAGAATATTGATTTTAAAAGGAGCTTCTTTTCAAAATCTGAATTATCTTAATTTAATTCTCTTTTCGGAAGAAAAAAAAATATGAATTGGGTCAAATAAGATCGGGCAAAACGAATTGAGTCAGGTAATGAAAATAAAAGATCAATAGCATTTTTATGAGTCGTTTGTCAACATATTAATAGTTATAGATTTGTACAACTTACAAGCTCAAAGTTTCGATTGACGTAACTTTCTGGTTTATAGGTGTCTTTTTAGAGTAGCCTATTGAATTGATAGATTTGGCTACAGTTTTGTAATATTCACTTGGAGATTAACAATTCGTTTAGTTATTCAAAAAATGATGTTTATTAAATTTTAATTTCATTCATAATTTTATGTGATAAGAATTTGTGCTAATTAGATATGGTAATTTAAGCTTATTTTAGACGAAATTAAGAAAAATACTTAGTTCATCAAAACTGTTACGATCCAAGAATTGTAATTGTATATACAAAACAAAATAATAACGAAAGAAGAGGAGTATATATAATTGTATATATTTGGGGTACCAAGTGTGATATATGGATATCTTCTTGCCATGTATACACTTTGGGCACCAAGTATATCATATGATTAACTAGCATACACCACTTAACATATTGTGTGTATAATTAACTTACAACACATGACATATTAATGTGGACATCCATTTTACAACAATAAATAAATAATTAGTACTCTTCTTTCACTTTTATTTGTTCACTATGTTCAAATGCTTGACTGGAGGTATATGTAACAAATAAACTTTATATTAGATTAACAAATTTCATTATATTTATGTATATATGAATCACATGTATATCACAAAATTACCTACATTACACTGAATGTATATATATACTTATTGTGCATATTAATATAGTTTTTTTTTAAAAATAAACTACATGTATATAACAAAATTGTTTATATTTAGTTGAATGTATACATATATTTTTATGATATGTATGTATATCTAAATTTGATTTAATGAATATGCTATGTGTCTACATTCTTGTCATTTGTTTTGTATACATAATACATATAAATGATCTAGATATTGGTGCATATATGTCATTATTTTAAAATTTGAAGAATCATTCAATTTTTAAAATTTGTTTGAAAAAATATATACATTTAAAGCTATTAATTTGTTGTGATTTTTGCGTCATTTTAAATAATGTATGTTAGTTAATAGTTACTCTTGTTTCAATTCACGTGAATACTCATAAATATTTTCAGTTGTTAGTTTATTGTGGATTTTAGAACTTTTGACATTATTTTCAAATAATATATGATACTTCTTTTGTTTCAAAATAAATGGAACATATGGAATTAAAGAGTAAACCAAAATATTTTCATTTGCTAATTATTGTGATTTATAATATTTTACGTAATTTTTAATGATATACGTTATTCCATTTATTCGTATTCATGTGACACTGATAAAATTTTAAGAGTCAATTAAATCTTTTTAAAAAAAATTGTACCTCTAATATATTTTGTAGCTAAAAGATAAGAAATGAAGCAATTAAATTACAAAAAGTTAATTTCCCACGAAATAAACAAAGTGAAAATATTTAAGAAGAAGTCATGAGGTACAAATAAAGAGAATGAAATGAAAATTGCTCAGCTTTTCGATTGAAATAAAGAAAAAAAGTAACTTTTGAACTGACTTTTATGTACGATACTTCTCTGTCCCTAATTACTTATTTACAATTCATTTTTTAGTTATTTCTAAATATTTGTTCATTTTAACAAATCAATAAAGGATAATTTTTTTTACCTATTATATCCTCAATTAATTACTTCAAAAAAGGTAGAACTTCTTGAAAATCTTAAATTTTTAATTCATTTATTTCATAATTAATAGGGATAAAATGGTAATTTCACTATTTCAATTATTGTTTTCTTAATATGTGTGTCAATTCAAAAGCAAACAAATAATTAGGGACAGAGGGAGTATTATTTCAGCATAGAATTATGAAAATTTCAATATTGCCCCTGGCTAGGGAAGTAGGCATGTTGACGAACCGTTGCTTTCCTAGTCTCTTATACTTTATAGTAATGTATAGCTATTATAATGTATACAACTGTTTGAATATTGCATACATGTCTTTTATACATCTGCTCATTAATTTTAGAGTTGTATACACGGTTAATTAATTAGATTGGTATACAAGATATTCTTTGGATTGTATGCATAATCAATTTTAGATTGATATGTATATATAAATTAATTTAAGATTTGTATACAAAATTCTTTCTACCAGTGGAGTCTGATGTATATATATCATGTGTATAAAATGAACTTGCTTCAACATTTTCAGCTTCAACAAAGTATTATGTACATTATCATATGTATCCAAATAAAAAAGACTATTCAAAATGTGTGCAAATTCAACAACAACAAAACTAAATGCAAATTGTGTACAACAAATCTGCAGGTGTATATATATGGGGAAACTTACATAAATATACTATACTAAAAAAATATTTATCATTTATAGTAATAACATTTTTATTTCACTTGATCACTTTTAATACATATTACAAAGAACAATTTATTATTCACATATAATACAAGTTTTATTGATGAATAATACATTTATTACACATTTTAATACACTTGTAATACAATGTGTCAATTTCTTACCAAACAAACATAATATATTTTTAAAAAGGTTATAATACATATATATTGCATAAATAATTCACTTTTAATACATATTGCAGATTTAACATAGTATTGCTATAAATGGTAATAAATAAAAAATATCACTAAAATTCGTAATTATTTATTAAAAGACACCCATCCAAGTAATTTTTCCTATACGGATATAATATGTATACAAATATAGAATGTAGTAAAACTTAAGGGAAAAGGCATAAATTCCCCCTTAAACTTGTACCAAAAAGTCAGTTTCACACTTCAACTATTATAACGACCTATTACACACCCTTACTATTTAAAAGTGAATTTAATACCACCTTGAGATGCATAACACCACTCTCACAGTATGTGGTATATTACACTCGCTGCCACATCAGCACGACGTCAGCGCCACGTCAGCTCCACATTACAAATTATAATTTTTTATATTCTTTTTATTTTATTTTCTTTATTAATTAACTTTTTTTTGTTAACTCTATTTTACACTAATTAATCCCTAACAAATTATTAAAATTCTCTAATAATCATATCTTCTTCCAATCTAAATCCTACCCACTTTTATCCCTAATTTGACTAGAATAATTATTCATTTGAAGTTATATCACAATTCTCTTTGTCTTCTCCGACGAAGAACAATCAACCTATCACCACCACAAACCTACCTCCATAACGTCATCCCCTCCTCTTTTCCCAACAGCCAACCTATCTCCAACAAAGAACAACCACCAAACAGCTACCTAAGCCACCACAAACAGCCACCCAAAACTCCAAATCAGTCAGTGACGAACCCGAATCAAACCCCTTTACCTTACCCCTTCTCCATTTTTTTACTTTTAGTTTTTATTGCAGGTGTTTCGGCGAGCTCAAAGCTTCAACCATGGATCTAATGACGATTCAATCATGAGCTTCGTTTTTTAGATCCATGACGTTTGAGTAAGCTTTGCGATTCCAAATCTGAACAACCAACAAATAAGGCAAGTGGACGTGTGAATATGCACATACAAATATATGAATACACATATAAAAAGAAATCAATTTTAACTATAAAAAAAGTAAGTGGGTGTATGTATATGAATGCCTACAGGCTACAAGTATATTGGGGGTTTTAAGGTTGGAGGTTTTGCTTGTATTTTGTTGAAAATTTGAAGGTGAAAGTGTAAAGATTAGGAGAACAAAGTCTCGAATTCCTAGAATCATTGTGAAATTTAAATTAAAAAATTATTTTTTCTAGGTATAATGATGAAATTGAGTGAAAAATTGTAGAAATGTGATAAGAAAAAATGAAATTAAGTGACAAATTGGAAAATTGTGCAAAGAAAAAAATGAAGAAGGAAAATTCTGAAGGAAAATAAGAGAAGAGGAACATGAAAAAGGAGAAAACAGGGGCTGGGGGTTAAAAAAATTATTTTTTTGACTTTATTTTCAACCTCAGACGCGCCTAATTTATTTTTATTTTAAATTTTATTTTTGCATGTCAGTTTTAAGGTGGTATTAATTACACTTTGAACAAGAATAAGTGTGTAATAGGTCGTCATAATAGTTGAAGTGTGTAACTGATTTTTTGATACAAGTTGAGGGGGGAATTTATGACTTTTCGGTGCAAATTGCATATTATTATTATTGTTATCATCATGCATCTTTATGAGTGTGCAGTCTACATCACACTTTTTATTAATGTATTTACTTGTCGTGTTGTAGTTTTAAAATTTTGAATTTGAACGGAGTGTTAGTTGAATTTAATAAATTTCCTTGAATTAATGACACTCTAATTAGTATACTCCTAATTTCGAGTGGACTAAAAATAAAATACTTTATTTATCAAATAATAGTTGTTCACTATTGATTTGACATACACCTTAAGTCGGTCTCGGTGATATTAGGGTTTTGAGATCAGTTGACGTCGAATAGGTTTTCAACCCGAAAAGCTCCATAGAGCAGTCGTATGCAGATACTACAAACACTCTATAATAGGAGTAATATTACTACATTGCTTTTTGAATATTTTAAATTTAATGCAAGGATAAAATAGACACAAAAAAATAAATTATCTCTTGATTTTTCAAATTAAACAAATATTGTTAGATAACTATTTTTTAGTATAGTGAAAAAAAATAAATAGACAGAGTGTGCACTATTTGAGCGTTTTTTCATTATTCAATATAATTGAATTATTTAAAATTTAAGATAAATATTTACATTTGTTTCTATATTTACCTTTCCCTGGTAGACAAGTCACGTGCTACAACAATATTATTTGAGTAAATATGAATATTTTACTCTTTAGAAGACAATTTGGCGTGAAAACAAAGTAATTGCATATTACTCCCTGCATTTTAAATTAATTAAATTGTTTGGATATTTTTTATTTTTCAAATTAATTTAATTGTTCAATTTTTAAGACGACTTTTAGAATGTTCTTCCAATTTTAACCTTCATTAGTTAGTATTGGAATTAGTTATTAATTAATGATAAGTTATTTTAATCATAAATTTGACAATAATTAATAAGGGTAAAAATGGAAAGTTATGTCTAATTTATATTTTAATCTTTTTTTTTTAAATGATGTGAAACACCTTAACAATTCAATTAATTTGAAATGGAGAGAGTAAAGTACCGAAGAATTCCCTTGAGTAGTGCTTCGTTTGTATCTACATTTTTTATTTTTTTCGACAAATAAAAATGAATAGGGGGAGAACTATAATCAAATAAGTACGTTTCAAATAAATATAATTTTTTTTTTCATTTTATATGATATAGTTTGATTTAATGTAAAATTTAAAATAAAAAATTATAATTTAAAATAAGTGATAAATTTTTGTATGATTATAAATTATTTCATTATAAATAAAATAAAAAAATTTAAATTAAATTATTAATAAATATAAAAATATATTATATCTTAGGACATACTTAAAAAAAATCATATAAATGAAAAGACAGTTAAAAATAAATCTGTCTGATGCACACAAGAGAACTAGAGCCTACATCCCCTCAATTAGCATTAAAATATAGCAATAATTAATGAATTTGAGTCTGATGAATTGATAAAATACCAACTCATCAATAATCACTACTGATAATAAGAGATTGAGTGGCGAAATTGGATGATAATAACAAGGCTAGAAAGTATGCTAAGGGATTAATTAATAATAGAATTGTAACTTTTATGAACGACTAAGGTAAGGGAGGAATAGGGTATATGGAGAAATATTATATGTGATAAAATGTTGAAATTTATTTGTGTAGTTGTTCTTATTGATTTCTATGATATTTTATGTGGAGCTAATACAGGTTAGCCTATGATTCCTAGTCAGTACGTATGGAATACTGATATTACATTTGCTACACCTTTTGTTGGTGTAGATTTTTTCCATGTTGTGTTGAAGGTAGAATGGTGGTCACTCATCATCAACTTTCATCTATTTCGTTTTTAGAGAAAGTTGTGACCGTCTTTATATTATTAATTTATTTTATTTCTTTGTTCGAACTCTGTTAGGAAGTTCTTCTTCCTGTCTAAATTAGGTCCTTGGGAGGTTTAGCTATTTGTAAAGTTTTCAAAAGAAGTTTTATTATTATGTTTACTCTTACTTAGTGAAATGTTTTATTTAATTACTTTCTATTAATGGGGTAAAGTGGTAATAATTCGTTTCTCTAGCTAAAACATAGAAGGTGACTTCATGGTTTCATAATTTGGATCATGACAGGTACAAAAAATACAACATTCAAAATAAATACTCCAGTAGAAATCATCTATATTTACAGATCTACAAGTAGCTACCTCGAAGTCTCTGAATATAATAATGGTCCTCAAACTTAGCTATTGTGTTTGTGTCCGAGAATACTAGGTTCAGTACCTACACAAATGGTATAGGAAATAACAAATATGAGTACCAAATCATATCAACTGTCACGTCCCAATTCTACACCCTGAACGTGGCCGACACTCGAGAACCATTTCTAATCCTTCACGAGTGACACTCGGAGCCAAACATGAGCACCCTCCATGAACACTAGGGCTCGAACTCTCCGATCCGTATAACTCTTCAATCGACTTTGGTCTGTCAACAGTCTACCATGGATCATACAAACCTGCTCCATAGCATCTCTAAGAAATGGTTCTTGAGTGCCAGTCACATCCAGAGTGTAGGCTCGGAGCGTGACACTTAACCTTTATGCCTGAGTTGTAGGGGGTTTCTCTTAAGATGTCATGGATCACCATATCAAAAATGAGACCTTAGTACCACCATATAGTGTGTGGATCGAGGCTGAATACCCTTCATGACTTGAAAATGTGTTTGAAAATAAAATAGCCACATTAAACTATTGGTGCAAGTAGAATATCCGCACTAGAAGGTGGACGTCTATAAAATGTACTTCAAATACCCACATTAGAAGGTGAGTGTTTGTAAAATGAGTTTGAAAGTAAATATACAATTGTATTAGTAGATGACGCATGTAAAATGTACTTGAGAGTAAAATACTCACCTTAGAAGGTGAGCGCATGTAAAATATACTTGAAAGAAAAATTCTCCCATTAGAAAGTTGGCACCGGTAAAATGTACTTGAAATAAAATTCTCATTACAAGGTGGGCGTTTGTTTTGTTATTTGTATCTACTTCTTTTGAATCATTTGTTGTTTGAGTCTTTTCCCCTATATCAATTATTGCCCATGCGCATGTAATTCAATAAACTTGTTGTTTAGTAGAGTGTATTAGAAAAAATAATGTATGCATTAATTTTTATGTATTATTAATATCTTGTTTTGTACATTATTTAGTCTATGTATAACTAGTGCAGACATCATTCTATTGCGTATTACTAATAGGATTTCCTAATATAGGGTTTCAACACATGTATTAGATTGAATAGTGACATAACTATATATCCCTCAAATTTCTGTAAAAACATTATTTTCGGATGCTTCTTTGATCTCTCTTGCCATACTTATTTGATTCAGATCTCTTAATTAGTTTAATCATGATTTAGGAGGTGTTTTGATAAATAGACGTTTACTCTTAAATATAAAAGTTAATAGCTGTTATAAGTCAATTAAGAGCATGTTTGAATTGGTTTAAAAGTTGGTCAAATCTACTTGTAAGTCATTTTTAACTTTTAAAAGTGTTTAACAAAGTTAAAAATAACTTAAAATAAGTTTGAATGACTTTAAAAAGTTAAAAACCAAAAGTAGGATCCCCTACTTTTTATTTTTTGACTTATAAGTCATTTAAGTTTGACTTTTTTATTTTTTTGATTTAGAAGTTATTTTTTCAGTCAATCCAAACGGGTTGTAAGAATACACGAGACAAACTAGACCAAATGTATACTGTGGAGGGAGGGCGCTTCTATAATACACAACTCATCACCTCAATACACAATAGAGAAAGAATACCAAATAAGGTACTACTACCTTCGTCTACTTTTAATTGTCATGTTGCACTTTTCGAAAGTCAATTTGACTAATTTCAAGGTTAAATAAGATTACATTAAATCGATATTTTAAACAAAAAAAAAATAGATATTCAAAACCTATACTAAAAGTACTATAAATTGCAATTTTTTGTATATCAATATGATGAAAAAATACATCGTAAAATGTTAGTTAAAGTTCTTATAGTTTGACTCTAAAAAGGAAACTATGACAATTAAAAATGAATGGAGAGAGCAGTAATAAAACACAAAGATATTGCATGCATTATTTTTTCTAATACACTCTACAAAGGACTCCTTCTAGTTTCTCTCTTTTCTCCTCTAATAACTAGATGGTGGCTGCCCGTGCATGCACGGACCCCAATATTTATCTTTTGTACATTTCCTCGGTTCCTAATTACTTGTCCACTTTTGAATTGACACATCTATTAAGAAATCAATAATCGACATAGTGAGTTTATAATTTTACCCCTATTAATTATGAAGTGAATGAATTAAAAACTTAATATTTTCAAGAAATTCTACTTTTTTCAAAGTAATTAATTGAGGGTACAATAGGTAAAAAAATTTTGTCCTTTCTTGATTTGTCAAAATGGACAAGTAATTAAGGACAACTAAAAAAGAAAATGTGGATAAGTAATTAGGGAGAGAGGAAGTATATAACATTGAGTTAGAATACAAATTTAGAAACTGCGGAAACTTGTTTATTTGTTAATAAATAGCAGATTGTTGAGCTGTTAATATACACACATACATTATCCATAGTACTCCCTAGGTGAGGCATTTTGTTTGAACTATTGGTATACCGTATACACACACATTGATGATTGTGCTGTGCATATATACACACATTATTTATTTATATATGCAAAGTTGCAAATTCTTTAAAATTATCGTATAGCCGTGAGATGTTAGGCTGTGTATACACACACATTATTTCAAAATTTATTATTGCGTTTCATAATAATCATTTTTAAATTGTAACAACTGAAATCAATATAGATACTACTATTGCTATTAAGTTGTTATACAGTAGAAAAAAGGTTAAAAAACATATGAAGAGCCCAAAGCCCAAGTATAAAAAATGTGAAGGAAGTAGCAAAAATCAGCTTTACTCTATTGCTTTGTGGGTAGGGGAAGAAAAAATTATATAATTAGGGAGTACTTTTTTTGTCTAGTGTGCTAAGTCTTTGTTGAGAGTTTGAGACAGAAGGTAGTATTTATACTTCCCCGTCACAAATTGATTGTCATGTTTCATTTTATAAGAATTAGTTTAATTAATTTTTAAAGCTAAATTAAATTAGTTCATTATTAATATTTTATAAAGATATTCAAAACCTCTGCAAGAAGTATTATAAGATGAAACTTTTTTCAGGTGAAATATTAAAATTACATTTTCAAATGTTGATTAGAGTACATAATTTAACTTTGAGAAGTGAAAGCAAACACTTAGGAAACATGCCATCGGAAAATTAAAAAGTAAAAGATAAAATATAAAAGTATTGAAGAACGAAAAATAAGGAGATGTTACCAACATGCGTTATGGTGCACTGGTGGGAGTGTTTCACCCTTAACCAAATATCTTGAGTTTGAGCCCTGGGTATGGAGAAAATCATGTTGGGAGCGCCACCCCCGAATGAATCCTACAGAGCGCAATTCAAATTTAGTCAAAGCTCTAATGTGGGCTCCAAACACCGGAAAAAAAAGAAAAAAATGTTGAACCACATCAATATGTGTTCCAAAGTAAGAAAGTGAAAGGACTGCATTCCTTATTTTAATGACACGGAAATTGAAGACTTAAATTGGAGATACTCCCTCTGTCCTTGACATGATGAGTTTACCATTTTATCCCTATTAATTATGAAGTGAATGAATTAAAAACTTGAGATTTTCAAGAAGTTCTATCTTTTTCAAAGTAATTAATTGAGGGTATAATAGGTAAAAAAATTTATCCTTTCTTAATTTGTCAAAATTGACAAGTAATTAGAAAAATCTATAAAAGGAAAAGTGGACAAATAATTAGGGAGATAGAGAGTAGTTGAATTGTCATAAATGCCCTCAAACAAGAATTGAATTACGAAAAAACAGACATGTTGACACCCCTATTAAAACCCACTATTTAATTCAATAATTGACAGTTAAAAGTAGATATTAAGTATAAAAAATTTAAATTTTGATTCGATAATTTGATAAATTGTAAATTAAACTTTGGTTTAGTACGGTATTTGGTAATACCTATTGAAGTTATAATCAATTGTATTACAAAGTTAATACTACTATTTTTCCAATTATTTTTATTTTTTATGTGGAGACACGATATTATATAAGATCAACAAGTAAATATACATCAAGAAAAGCAAATTGACAGAACTAAAAGACATATGTATTTGAATTGTTTATGTTTATCCTTTAACTTTCTCTTTGAACTTGTACTAATGAGTAATATATATTTTGATATATGACTTTTATTAAGTAAATAATTTGATATTTAAGAAATACCAAATGATACTAATATCTCATACCAAACCTAAAATCAAATATCATAATATTAAAATTTTACTCCCGAATACCATACAGTAGAAAAAGAAATTTGTTTGGACTTGTCTCACCTACCTCCAGTAACACATCTCTCCATTTTGTCCAGTGCGGCTTTGATAGGTTTACACATGTCTACTTATTTATTTAATGGTTAAGATTCATTTGGTTAATCAAGGAACTTTAACTATGGTTAATAGTTACTAGAGGTGAGGTGGATCCAATTTGTTGTTCTATAAAGATGTTCTTTTTCATTGAGAAAAAAATATAGAGACAGAAATCATGGGAAAGTTGAGAATTGTAATGTTGCCATACTTGGCTTATGGGCACATCACACCTTTCCTTGAACTAGCCAAGAAACTGTCAAACAGAGGTTTCTCCATTGACATATGTTCTTCTCCCATTAATCTTAGCTTCATCAAGGAAAAAATCCCAGAAAAATACTCTTCCTCAATTCATCTAATTGAACTTCACTTACCAAACTTACCTGAACTTCCTCCTCATCACCACACAACTAATGGCCTTCCAAATCATCTTAAACAAACTCTTTTTAAAGCACTTAAGATGACCAAACCACAGTTTCACCAAATCTTGAGTGATAAAAAACCTGATTTTTTGATATATGATATCATGTTACTATGGTCAGCTGGAGTTGCATCTTCACTCAACATTCCATCATTAAGATTCTACACTGTAAACGCAGCTATTTTTAGTTATTTTTTCCATTTTTATATCAATCCAGGAGAGGAATTCCCTTTCCCAGCTCTGTATATGAGGGATTATGAGCAAGCCAAAATGACACATGAAGTTGCTGATGACGCGGAAGTTGAAGTTGAGAAAGACAATGTTACTGAATCAGACAAATTTGTGCTTGTTCATAGCTCTAAATCAATAGATGGGAAGTACATGGATTATCTTTGTGGAACAGGACAAGCAAAAGTTGTACCAATTGGAACTCAATCTCCTGAAGATGATGTTGGTAATCTTGATAACATTGATATCGAACTCCTCGAATGGCTTGAGAAGAAAACAGAGCATTCAACTGTTTACGTCTCATTTGGGAGCGAGTATTTCTTAACCAAAGAAGAAATGGAAGAGGTAGCTTATGGATTAGAGCTTAGCGGTGCTGATTTCATATGGGTTGTTAGGTTTCAAAAAGGAGAACAAGTAGAACTTCCTCAAGGTTTTAAAGAAAGAATTGGAGAGAGAGGAAGGATAATTGAAGGATGGGCTCCGCAACAAAGAATTCTAAAGCATCCAAGTATTGGTGGATTTGTAACGCATTGTGGTTGGAATTCGACACTAGAGAGCATAGAGTTTGGTGTTCCAATCATAGCTATGCCTATGCTTTATGATCAGCCTTTGAATGCTAGATTGATGGCGGAAAATGGAGTAGCTATTGAGGTCCCAAGAGATGAAAATGGGAATCTTGATAGAGTTAATATAGCTGACAAAATTAAACATGTGATTCGTGACGAAACAGGGGAGAATTTGAGGAAGAAGATGTATAATCTTGGTGAGAATGTGAGATCTCAGAGAGAGGAGGAGATGGATGGAGTTGTTGATGTTATACAACTCTTGCTTGATGAGAAGAATGCAACCTTACCGGAGAAATCATAACAATAACATATTCGGTATGGCCGTAACACCACATGCTTCAATAAAGACACTTATCTCAATTTGTGTGTCTTAAAATTTTCAGTATCTTCCTATTTTATTTTAGTTGTTTTTGAACTACTTCAATAAAGGTACAAATGGGATCCTTTTATTTTTGTTGTTTCGTACTACATCAATAAAGACACTTTCATTTGCTTCCCTTTTTCACAAGCAGGCTGAAAGTATCAACTAGGGAAGATACTTAGGTGTTTTTTTTTTATTTGAAAACAAATTCTCATGGGAGTATTATATTGATGGGATTATTATATTGGTATTATTTTTTGAGTGAATGCTTAGTTTATTGTATTAAAAGGTGGAATGACATGTGATGGCCTTGTACTTGACTTTGTTTGTCAGTTGAATTCTTCTACTCGTCATTTTATCAAATAAACCCTTAAATTTAATGAAACTCTATTTTTTAAAGCCCTCTAATCATTGATCGAGCTTAATTACATGGTATTAAAATAGATGAATTGGACAAATGCGTGACCACACGCGTTTTGAAATAAGTGAATACAATTTTTCTTATTTTAAAAATATCAAAATTATAAGAAAAAACGATAACAATTATTATTATTTTGAAAAAAATAATCTCAAAACCTCCTTCTACTTCAGCCCACTCCGCCTCAACCCTACCGCCACCCCCACCCCTTCTCTTTTTAAGGGTGAAGAAGATGAAAAATGGTGATTTTTTTATTTTTGGGGTGAGGGTTAGTTGGTGAGAAGGAAGAAGATAAAGTGGGAATATGGGAAAGAAAACTGCACCTTTTTTAAATATTATTTAGTTATAAATATTAAATTTCTGATGTGTCATAATAATAATAATAATAATAATAACAATAATAATAATAATAATGTGTCATAATAATAATATAATGTGTCGTAATAATAATAATAATAATAATAATAATAATAATAATAATAATAATAAAGGAAAAGGGTAAAAAATACTCCTCAACTTTGGTTTATTAGTTAACTATGTCCTTACCGTTAAAATGAAGTTATTTTTACTCTCGTCATTACTATACTTGTCACTTGTACCCCTCAATTGGATGGAAAGCCCAAATCAACTAAAATTACCAAATTTCAATTAAAATAACCCGATTTTCTCTTTTAATCCGAACCCGACCTATTAAACCAAATGAATTCATACCAAATTAAATCCCCCTTAATTAGAGTCCTATTACCCCCTAAACAATGTCAACATACTTATTTACTAGTACTATAAACATTACTAATGCAAGCATTACTAAAATTTAGAGCATTTTTACCATGTAAATTAATGACGAGGACATTTTTCATAATCATTAATTATTTTGTATTAAAAAATACAAATGAAAGAGTCCAAGCAAAAATATTCAAACTCACCTACTATGTCTATGATTAAATATATACTAACTAATATAGGAGGGACATAGCTCCAATGTCTTCTGTATTTATCCAAAAAAAATATATGGTAAAAGCATACAAAAAAGGTAGATGAGGAAATAACAATCCTAATTCTTTTGTCTGTCACCATCAATACTTATGGTTAGAGCTGTCAAAAAGGGCTGGTCCAGCCCCATTCGATCCAAGCCTTTTGGGTCAAAGAATTTGAAGGGTTAGGGTGGAGTGGCCCTTCATTTTGTAGAGCCTAAAAATGCTCAATCCATCCCAATCCTAGAAGGGCCGAGGGCTAGGGCGGGCTAGCCCTTTTTTTTTTTTTACTTTTCAAACTTATAATTCTATAACATCAAGAAAATGAGAAGATTTTCAAATCAAATATGGCAAACAATGGTGTTGATTCAATAACACTACAAAAAAATCTAGTGTAATTAGCATGTATCTCGCATACCAAATATGCGAGCAAGCAAGATGGGAAGGAGGCGAGGGTGCGAGATTTGTCTATGTATCCTAGATACATGTGAATCTACTTGGATAGAGTGTATCTAGAACAAATCAACCTAATTTTGAGTCCATATATTCCGAGATACATGTATCTGGACATGCCAAAATTTGGTAGGATTCATAATACTACAACATAGCGTGTATTTAAGTAATTAGATTATATACTAGTGAGATTATTGTATGTTACCCTTAAATAAAAAGTTTTGGCCCATGGGCCGACCCCGGCCCTACCCCGATCAAGCCTCAAGGGCGAATGGCTTATATGAGCTAGGCTTATACGCCCTAGTTTTAAATGGGCTTGAATAATCATTAATTGATTCTTTTCGGATTTCACTAGATAATATGCATCAATAAGAATTGAAGACAGGGATTGCAATTGTTTCTTGGAATAAATATTTATTTTAGACTTAGTTTCAAGAAAACTTACCTTTGGTTATTTTTCCTCCTCTTCATCTACATCAGAACATGTTCTAACCATTAGTTCATGAATTGTTTCTTGTGATTGATAGGTGTTTCTCTCATCTTCTGATTTTGTTTCAGCAACTAGTGAAAGAAAGTCATATTTATATGTTTTCTCTATTGCAAGTAATCACTGATTTTTGAATCCTTCATTCTCAGACTCTTTTTTTTATGAGTCTCCCAAAGCGGCAAAAGGCTTTTTCATTGAGAGATATGTTTTTTGATTGGTCATCCGTCTGTTTGTGGGAATGTACTTATCATTCTTGGTCTCTTTTGTTTTCTCCGAACTCTCTCTTTTGCTCTAGAGCCCTTAATAGACAGAACTTGATAAAGTGATCTGGACTTCCAGACTTGTGAAAGACCTGATCTCTTGAATTTTCAGTAGTTTTATGAGAATTCCTTCTTTGAAATACTTGTCCTCTTTTTAACATTTTAGAGAACCTCTTAGTTATTAGCACGATATTTTCGTCCTAAAAGTCTTCTGGTGTTGTGGCCTTAAGAATCGGGTTCTTCTCCTTTTTTATGCCTCCAATTTCCTTTTCTTGATTTTTCTTGAGTCCATAGGTCATGATATTTCTAATGAGTTCATCCATATCTAGCTTATATAAATCATGTGCTTCAGTAATGGCTTCTACTTTGCTTTCCCAAGACTCTGGAAGAACACTCAAAAGTTTTCTGACTGTCTTCCCATTAGGAATTATTTCTCCTAGTGAGTAGATTTCATTAATGATTGTAGTGAACTTGGTATTCATATCTTGGATTGTTTCACCTTCTGCCATTCAAAACAATTCGTACTATCTGTTCAAATCATCAATTTTAGACTTTTTTACCTAAATTATCCCTTCATGCACAGTTTGCAGAGTTTCCCATATTGCTTTTGAATCTTGACATGATGAGATTTGATTGTATTCATCTGGACTTATTTTGCATATCAAGATCTTTTTAGCTTTAGCATTGTTCTGAATTGCAAGTTTATCCGCAACATTCCATTATTTCATGTCCTTTGGTACATGAGTAGTTCCATCAGTTTCATTCTTCATGGGTATGGTTTGACCGTCCAACACGACTCCCCATAGGTCTGGATTTTCTATTATTAAGTGATCCATCATGCAGTTTTTCCACCATTCATAATACTTTTCATTGAACACCGGTGGTCGAGTTTGAAAAGCTTCTTCTTGTGGTGTAGGTGGTGCAACCATTGATCCTTTTCAAGATGTGAGTCTTTTAATGAAAAGATCCGATCTGATACCAATTGAAGAAACCTTACCCTATACAAGAACCAGGTTCTTGTACGTTGGTCGAGACAAACAAAATGCAATACAATAAAACAAAGATTTTATCGTGGAAACCTTCCTACCTCAAGGAAGATAAAAACCACACCACAATCTTATTTGCTTCAAGATTCACGTCCTTTTCAGGATTATAACTTAACAGTCAAAAGGAACTAACTCTAGTACATTTTACTCTTCAACGCTTAACTATAATCGAAGACTCAACTCTCCAAGAAGTCAAACTCGCTTCTTTTTACAATTCTCTCAAAGCTCTCTCTTAACTCTACCCCCAATAAGTCAAACTCACTTCTGGTTACAATTCTCTCAAGACTCTACTCTCCAAGAAGTCAAACTCGCTTCTTGTTACAATTCTCTCAAAGCTCTCTCTTAACTCTACCCTTAATAAGTCAAACCCATTTCTGGTTACAATTCTCTCAAGACTCTACTCTCCAAGAAGTCAAACTCGCTTCTTTATTTCTTTCTTTAGTTGCTCCTTTGTTTCAACTATTTCTTTATTTCTGCACTTTAATATTTTTCTTCTTTGTCGCAATCTCTCATATATGTACAGGTTGTCCGCATTCACGTATGGAAACCTGGTACACATAAGACAACAAGTAGTGAACATGGTTCACTTTATCAATCATCAGAACTACTTTATATGTTCTCCTACTTCCCAACAACTTAGTTTTTCCTTTTTGATTTTAGCGTTTAGTAGTTTGTTTTCATGATATGTGCTCTCGTTTAGCCGATACTGGGCTGAAACATCGCCTTTTGTTGCTAGTTCGATTTCCAGGTCTTGTTTCTCTATATTTCGAGTACAATAGTTAATGGCTTTAAGTCTTCTTCGCGAGTTTATTGAAAGTGTCGACTTGATTAAGACTGTTCTTTGTTTTGAGAAGGTTATGGGTTTGTTGTTCCCCGTCTTCATGTGTCGCTTTATCCATTACTCGTTGATTGTAACATCTTGTTTTCTCTTGTCTCGAATCCTGTGATCATTGTGAATGATTTACTAATTCTCTTATTTTGAAAATCCTTTAAATCAGTTGCCATGTAAGCTTATTATGTGTTTGCTTCTTGGAGATTCATAATCGCCTGTTGCTATGTGCCTTGATGTTCTTTTCTTTAAAGTTTTTTTTTAGTCCTGCAATGCGCCTTAAGTTTATTTGTTTTAAAACCTATTCTTTGTTTACATTTTGGTAGATTTCTTCTCTGTTCGTCTTGCTTCATGTTCAACGTCTGACCGGAAGAAATGGATATATTTTGAGAGAGTTGAATTAAGTATAAAGTTGTTACCAACTTGAGCATATTCATCTTTGTTCATTTTTTTATAATGATCACCTCTAACTCTCATGGCATAATGGTAGCAGCTTATCTACATGCTCCATTTACTTATTTTGGTTAGAATTTTCATGAAAAGATTTCCAGTTCAATTATTATCTTAAGGGTGAGGTTGCATACATGTTATTCTTTTTTTCTTTTTTTTGTTATTTGGAAGTATGACAAATATCAATTTTACCTCCTTTATTTATTTATTTATTTATTTATTTTGTTGTTCATGTGTGTACATGTTGCCAGCATTGTTGGTTTGAAATGATCAGTGTGTTCTTTTAATCACTCCTTTAGAGTTGTTAGTGCTCAATGTGTCTCTGCATAAAATACTTTAGTAGGATTATTTGTTTATTGATACTCTCTTGAGTTAGTGCATTTTTTTTTAATCAGTTCACTCTTGCTGTATTTATCTCAAGTTGGATTATGTATTAATCCCTTCTTCTTCTTTTTTCTATACTTCGTTTGAATGTGAAAAACTCCATTTGAGTCCATTGTGGGCTCTTTTTCCCCTGCATCTTCGAAAGGGGCATTGAAGGCCCAATTCTTTTACTCTCTCGAGTCATACTTAAATCTGAGTCCCAATGGCTTAATGTGAGGCAAGGGAAGCTGATGAACAGGTTGAAGGCAGCAAATATGGGCAGGAAATTGAAATTACAGGCCTCGAAAAGTTCAAAATGCGCTGTATACATGTTGTATACAGCATTCTACACTGATATACAGGTCCAAATAAGGAAATACAGGTGTTTGGAAGTTGAATTAGACTGTATACACTTGATATACAGTCCGATGTACAGGTTATATACAGTGGTATACATTGAACGTATACACAGACTTTCAAAGGCAAAAATGGGCCAAAGCCCAAAGGTAATTCCAGCAGGTCCAGACGAAAAAATGGGTCAAAAGCCCAAAAATATGTTCAGCAGCTTGTTGTGATTTAAATGGGCCAAAGCCCATTATTTTGATAATTTTTTAGGCTTATGACAGGTTGGGCCCAAAACCCAAATTTGACTGTATTTCTTCTCATCTTTATTTGTTTATTGTATTAACTAACCTTTATTTTGATTTGGTTTAATTTAATTCGATTCCCAAGAGATGGTCTTTTTTCCTTTTTATGTTTAATTGAAATGTTTGATATTTTTTATTTGATTATTTACTTATTTATTTATCGATATAAATAATTATTTCCTTAGAAAAATTATTTCAAGCTTGTTCTTTTCAAATAATATTTTGAAATAGCTTTTTTATTTATAACTTAATATATTTCAAAGTTAGTCAAATCTTAGTCAAGTCGTAGGTCAACCGCGTGTTAGCGGACATTTCGAATGCTTAAACCCTTCTCAGAGTGTAAATTTGAACCCCGAACCCCCTTTTATTTCAATTGATTCGTTGATTTTATTCTGTTTAAATATTTTGAAAATTTTAAAGTTTTCTTAATTTTTATTAAAAATTAAGTGATGATTCTTATATATATAAAATTGGTTTTTCTTTAAAAATTAAGTTAGATCGATTTTTTTTATAAAATATGTCTCTTATATTTCTTTTTTAAACATTGAAAACATAAGATGTAATAGTAAATTTTGAAGTTGAATCAAGGAGTGCAATTACAAGATTTTAATGGAATATCTTTTAGCTTATTGTAATATGGTAATTCACTAATTTCAGATTAATATCATAATTGGAAGTCTTAAATAATAAATATGTGGTCCTTACTATGCTTGATTTAATTAATCAATTTTTAATAAAGGAAAAATGTGTGATAAATTAAGAATAAGTATATTATATTTACTGGTGTTCTAAATAATATAAACGGATTTTTGTCTATTGAAGGAAAGGTTTAATGGTGAAACGTTTGTCTTAAAAGACAAAAACCTATTCAGTCATAATTTCACCTTAAAGACAAACATTTATGTTTTAATGGAGGAATAATTACTCAGATCTTTTGAACTTTTTTCAATCGAAAATCATTTATAAAAAGTGATTGGTTTTCCTTCGGAAAAGATACACCTTTTCAGAGAACAAAATATTCACTTGACCACATAAGTGTTGATTTGAAAGTTAATCAGGAAGCAGTAAGAAGGTTGGAGTCCTGGATCTATATGTTCTAAGCGATTTGTGCTAAAGCTTCAACGTGTTAGGGTTCTTCTATAATGTTCAGATTATGTTGTTTAGTTGTAATATAAATTGTGATCTTGAATACTGCTTCTGATGTGCATATTCTAACAATGTGACCATTCATTACCAACTTCTTATATTATGGCAATTGATTATGCAGCCTTTTTTACTCTTGTTTTGAGTTGAATTTTGAAAAATATGTTTAAAGGTAAAATTTTGAAATTCAACTTGATTTAAAAATAATAATAACAATAATAAAAAATGTCTTCATTTTCTTTTTACTTCAAATCACTCATTAAAAGTCAAAAATAACTTTAATTTTCAAATGTATTGTTTTCTCACTTTAAAAATAAAAATACTTTTTTTAAATTTCACAATAAAACAAAAATGAGATCAAACATCTACTTAATTAACACAATATATCAAATTATAGATGGTTTGACACGTAAAGATTTATTCGAAATAATTTCTAAATATTGTCCAAAATTACATTGGATATAGGAAAAAAAAACTTATACTACTTAATTAGTCATCATAGCTACAATTTGCTATAATTACCACTTGTGACTAACATTAACTGCTAATTACGTAGGTTGGGTTCAAGTTTGTATAATTAGTCACATTTGTATAATTCATCATGTTTGTATAATTCACAACTAACAATTCTTTGTTTGATTTGTATTTGTATACGATGGTTTGTATTTGTATATGACAATGATTTCCTTTGGTTTTTCAGTTTTATCACCAGATACATTCAATCTTTTTTGTATGACTTTTTAAAGTTTGTATAAACGTGTAGTTTTCATATTTTGTATAATATAATTTGTATAACTATTTTAAGTTCAGATGTTTATATTTGTATAAATTTGTTATATCGAGTTTTATCATATTTATATAATTCCGAATTTGTATTACTCAATTATACAAATACACGTGAATTATACAAACATACTCATGAATTATACAAACGAGATGCGAACTATACAATTATTGTCCTGTCTTGCTCGCCTCTCTCCTCCCTCTCCCAATCTCACTCGTCTCTCTCCTCCCTCTCCCATTCTCACTCACCTCTGTCCTCCCCTAACATGTAGTTACAAATCATAATTAACAAAATATAGTTATAAAGCCTAATTAAGTTATTTTGAGTGACTATATGCAAAAATTTCCCTAACCTACTTTTTAAAGTTTTTTTTTTAGTTTACTTTATTTTAAAATAATAATCTCTTTCTTTTAAACATATTTTTCTATACTTTGTGCTAGTCAAACTAGATAAGTAATTCTTTTTTAAACGAAAGGGAAAAAAAAGCGGTAGTTACGAGCCGGGTTTGTGCAAGTAAAAGTCAAGAGTTTGATAAAGAAAGAAGCTTCCATAGCTAAGCCCATACACGCTTCCGTTTCCCTTTGGCTGTTGTTTGTTTACCCAAACATTCAATCTCTTCAAACAATATGACGTTTACTCTTTTATTTCAACAACTGCTTCTTTTTTTTTTTCTCCAAACAAAAATCTTTCCCTTTTTCGTTATCTTCCATTTACAGGTATCTCTCTTTTCTTTTCTTTTCTTGATTTTGGATCTTTTTATGTTCTTTTCTTGATTTTTTTTATATGGGTATATTGAGTAAAGTAATGGGTGTCTTTTATTTTGCGTATATATGCTGACAATTATCTGATTCGAACCTTACAAACTTTTAAAGATTCTATTTTTAAGGGTTTATTTGGTTGGATGATGTTTATTAATAGGAATTTTTCTGTTTGTATGTGTATATGGTTAGAAGTTGCTTGATATAATATGAATGAATACTATGGGAATTCAAGAGCAAGTTCGAGTTCTGCATCTAGTTTGAATAGCAATTCACAGCAGGGTACTGAGGATGATCATGCCATTGCAAGTATTTTAGCTGAAGAAGAAGAAAATGCTAGAAAGTATGGTGGCAAGCTTGGGAAGAGACTTTCTCATTTGGATTCAATACCGGTATGATTATATATTTTTGTTTTAGTACTAGAAAGCAAGTAATTTCACTGAGGTTCTCTGATTTGATAATCATGGAGTCACTATTTTGCCATATAGAGGGTTTATGTTGAGATTTATTTGTAACTTCCGAACGCGAATCTAGGATTTTTAGAACATGGGCGGAAGGTAAAAATGTATTAAGTGGAAATTGATCCCTAATCCTCTAGGTGAATAACTCAACATCCGATCAAGTGTACGATTTAGCCTTCTTGTAATATTATATCAATTTTAGAAAATACATACATAAAATACCTAGTTTTATGGATAGACCACGGGTTCACCTGCCCCATATTTTAGCTATACATTCCTCCCTGATAACTTCTAGTGTCTGCTATGATCTATAGAAGATATCAAATCCAGGGAAATTTTTTACTTTTTTATGAACAAGCATATAAATTTACATTTGTTTCTTATTTTCTGCAAACTCTAGCAAAAGTATATTTGAATGAATATGTGTATGTGTCCTTAGTTTGCATTGCAGTATACTACTTCATGAGCTTTATCCCATGGAAACCTGCGCTGTACTATCTCTGCATTCTATTTACAGTCTTACTTTCCTGGCAGCACACTCCACGGGTAATTGGGGAGATACCTGACCCAAATGATGCCACGCTAGACCACGGAAGACTCTCCAGCAGGTTATTTATCACTATACTGATCATGCCACAATTGTTCAGCTTGAGGCCTTTGGTTGACTTACTTTTGTGAATCCAACATATATCAGTTTTGATCCTTAAACCTATTTTATTTCCTCTATATAGATATGAATTACTGGATTACTTAATATCCTGCTCTAACAATAATTGTCCCGTGATCAAAGTCTTCTTATTTTATTTCTATTGTAAAAACATGTTCTTTGTAACAAAGATAGCTGCAACTATCTTTCAGGGTAGATAAGGGAGTTGGTTCACATTACAATTCCATCCACTCATCTGTAAGGTCTTTCTGGAAAGATGAATAAAATAGGCAGTTGGTAGCAAGATAAAAAAAACTGTAAAACCAAAGCTAGGATGGAGCCTTTTTGTGATTTCCTATCAAAAGAAAAATAGAAATTGGAAATATGCTATAAGAAAACTAGTCACTAAACGCTCAAAACTATATCTTTCTATCAAAATCACGCTAAATTAGTTTATGAACTTGATTGACATGATTTTTTGCGTCATATATTTCACGCAATTATACTATTTCAATTATTTGTCCAGATTATTACTTTTTGTGCACATAAGTTCTTTTTTCACTTTACAGATATGTGAGTCTGTGTAACATATATGTATATATATTGTCCCTTCATTAGAACCTTTAAACATTGCTGAACCCACACTTTAATTGCACTTTGCACTTAAAAGGTGACAACTTGTTGATGCTTTTCTACAGTTTTCCCTTTTGACAACTCTGATCCTATGTTTATCTTTGATTCAGGTTGGCGACATATGGTCTCTTTGAAATGCAAATAGAAGGGGATGGGAATTGCCAGGTTGGTCTCTTTTGACTGGTCGACAAGCTTTCGTTGCACTTCAGACCCACATGCTACTTATTAATTCACAGGCAATTTGAACCTGGTTTGTGACTGTCTACTTGGCTTATTGTAGTTTCGAGCCCTTTCAGATCAGTTGTACCATAATCCAGAGTATCATAAGCATGTAAGGAAGGAGGTCGTTAAACAGGTATTGTTGCATGTTTTTAATAGTTTCTTCTCATCATTGGGAAACAGGATATGTGAAGAGTTGAAAATTACATAACGCTTATGTTTGAGGATTGTGTGCATCTAAGATTACCACATTCTGTACCTGGTGCTATTAAATCCAAACAACTATCGATTGGATAATTTGCCTGAGGACTTGCAGACTGTTAACTAAAGTAGGCCAAGAAAAAGGATTGACCTTTTTATTCATTTGGGAAAAAGTAGGCTAAGAACAACTATTGTAATATCATAGATTCAGAGTGTGACATTTCTGGTCAAACTTTCATTTTGCTCCTCCTGGGTGACTTGTGCATAATAACAAAGAAACATTTTCTCGGTTTTTATCTGAGACTCATCAGCTCAATTGCTTGACCTAATTTCTGGATCTAGTAAACATTAATACAATCCTCTACTTGCTTGAGTTTGACGCTATCTCTATATCTAGTTTTTGTCCTACATGTTTCTTATCCTAGTTGGCAATTCATTTCAGCTAAAGCAGTTTAGAAAGTTATATGAAGGTTATGTACCCATGAAATACAAAAGCTACTTGAAGAAGATGAAGAGGTAAGCTGTCTGGTCAATTTTCTGTGCTTATAGTGAGAAATCTCAATACTTAACCAACATATTCTCATTCTAACCAGGTTGGGAGAATGGGGAGATCATGTCACTCTACAAGCAGCTGCTGATAGAGTAAGTTGAAAATTTCTCTTTTGCATCTTAACAAGCATTGGAGGCATATCTGTGGTATCCTTATGAGTATGTAATACAGCATTTGAACTAAGATTCAATGGCACTGTTGAGGTAGTACAGAAGAAAAATGAGGATGTACTTATGCAATATTATGACACATTGTGATTTGGAACATTGCATACAAGATAAAGCCAACAAGTTATACTGTCAGTAAAGATGTATTGCCTGGAGCCCTGGACAAAAAAATTGATGCATTGCAAATCTGAGCTTGTTAAATAAGAAAAAATGCAATGAAGTAACCTTGTTAGTAGCATCCAATCATTGCATAATATACATAGTGGAAAAGTTGAAAGATTTTAGGAAGTGAAATTTTCAGTTGGTGTTGGTATATAATACGGTAGCATCAAAATTTATGAGTGTAGAGCAATTCTGAAAGCTTCACCATGGTTGAGCTGTTAGCCTTTTACCATTTGGCTTTCATGAAAGTTCTTATTGTTAAGAGAAAAAACTAGTGAATTAAGAAGGTCCTACTTAGAACTCTTTGACTATGAGTTGTGGAGTTTTATTCTTGACCGAAACGGTCACAGCAAATAACCTGATCATCTCAACATGAACGTTTCTAGTTGTACCTCTCACTTCCTTGCAACACGGGCACCATCTCATTTGTTTAACCTGATCTTCTTTTTATGTGGTATACCTGTGTTGCATGTATGTTACTGAAAAGTAACTGTAGGTTTTAGAGCAGAAGTGGGGAAGAGTTAGATTTGGCCTGTCACATCTTGTCAATTTACATTAGACTTTAGAAGGCATACAATTGTTTAAGACATCAAATAGGTCTTTGAAAGATGATCTGTATCACAAAGTGAGTCTGGATTGGAATCCCCTTGTGTTTTATTAACTTCAAGAAGTAAAGCCATATTTGTCCCAAAAGGCAACAGCAGTTTTATGGAAATCAGAAAATGAGTACAAAACCAGCAATTCTGGCTCATTTATCATGTTATTGTGTCACTGAAACTAAAGAAGACGAGATTTAGTACTTGTTAATATTAGCGAAAAATATAAAGAAGAGAAACTGCTTAAAGAAACAATATCTTCTGCCTCTTTTTTCTTACTGGTGAAGGGGAAGAATTCAAATAAACTAGTTCCACTGCTACCGATTGAAGTTCAATATAGCATCAGACATGAAAGCAACTTAAAAGCATGAAAGCAAGTTAATAAGCCTCTCATCCATACGTTTTTATCTGCATTTCTTTTCTTTTTTTCCTGTTGTTAGGTGATTGATGTTGCTGTCTTCTAATTCTATGTAATTTCTTGGATTTTATTTGCAGTTTGGGGTAAAAATATGTTTGGTCACCTCTTTCCGGGACAATGGCTACATTGATATCCTTCCCAAGGACATACAACCTTCTAGGGGTATGTACATCCTTACCATTACCTAAAGATCATGGTCCAATCAATACTTGTGATAATTATTTCATTTATGATTATTAATTCTTAAATTTCCTGCTTAAATTATTAAAACTCAAAATTACAAAAAAGAGACCTGAAAATTACTAAACAATACTAAGATCATGAGTTGTGATATCAAATCCACAATTTAAATAAAATAGTACTTGCTGTTTTTGCTTGGGACAAGTATCATCCCAAAGTGAAATGTTACTAAGTAACTGTTAAGTACTAAATTAGAGCAACTTCCAGAAGTCGAGGATCACATGAGACAATTTGATAATGCAAGCACTGGTTAAGCTTTATTTGTTACGAACTGTAAACTTGATCCTATGCGGAAAAAAGTAACATCAGTGGATCGCTCCTGTTTTATTGTTCTCATTTTGATGATATGCTGAATTGTTTCCCCAAGATACTGAATCATTTTTTTTATTAAGTCCTACTGACTCTATTTATATAGACAAACACATAGGTTCACGGTTATCTTAGGAAAGACTAAGTTAAACCTGATAAGATTAATCTTGTCTGACACCCAACGGTGTGGCCTAGTGGTTCAGATATAGTGAAGACAAAAACACTAGGTGATTTTTTATTTTTGAAATTAGTGAGGTGATTTTTTCTCATCTATCCAAGTCTTGGTTGATAGAGTTACTTATATCTATGCTAGTGGGATGTAGCAGGTACCCCAAAAAATTAGTCGAGGTGCACACAAGCTAGCCTGGATACCATTGTCATAAAAAAATTAACCCTGTCTTGAGAAGTAAATAAATTCCAAATCACTATCGTGCTGTGCTGATGAACATTGTTGTCTTGATCTAGCAATTTATCAATTTGTATAGGCCGTCAACATGTTTAATCTCCTGAAGGTACAAAACTTTTGACTTGTTGTTCTTGATTTTCAGAACTGTGGCTGAGTTTCTGGAGTGAAGTTCACTACAATTCGTTATACGAAATTGGAGGTAAGTGCATTATTGTTTTCGATGAGAAATTTGGGTCAGCTATACTGACAACACATTTGCTTGTTACTTTCAGAAGCTCCAGTTAGAGTTCCCAGAAAGAAGCATTGGCTTTTTTTCTAAGCCCATTCACCAGCAAAAATACTGCATACTGTAAATTGATGACTACAGAGCATGGCATGCACATAACAAAATCATATGTATAATATTGTTTATACTGCTCAGTTTGTACGAGGAAGACATGATTTGATTTTACCTGATTTCGAAATAAATTAAATTATTCTTTTGGATCTCCTGGGGTACGATTCAAGGCATGCTAAACTCTGAATGTCACATGTCACCTTTTAATACGTTGACCCATACAATAATAGAGGTAGAAATGATTTGTATTTACTTGATGAGCAGTGCTTTAATAAACTTCAACCAAAGGAAATTGAAGAAGAAAATAATGCTTTAAGAATTTTGGTAGGGCAGCAGCTGCACAAACGAAGAAAAAGTAATTTTCTTGGAAAAGTGTAGATAGATTGTTAAATGTTGATGACTCTTGCGTGAGTTTAACATTTAAAGGCTACTTTTGTCAATATATTAATTCTTATAGGAAAGAAATAAAAATAAAAAAGATGAAACGGAATTTTAATACTAATCATGATGATATAAAAGATTGCAAAGGTAAAATTAAAACTCAAATATGATAAGAAAATCAGGGCAAAATCCTAACATGTATAATATTGATTGAAAATTTGAATATATATATATATATATATATATATATATTAATTAATTAAATTAAAAATGCAATTAATTTTTTGTATTAGATGTTTAAAATAGTTTTCCCTATAAAATAATTTTAATATTAAAAACACATTGATACTTGCATTTTTTAGTAATTTGACTCTTAAAAGCATTTTTTTTAAAATAAGTCAAACACAAATTGTTTATCAAAAACACTTTCCAAATGAATTTACCAATCATCAATTATTATTTTATTAAAAGAAAAACATTTTTCTAAAATGCTATATTTTAAAAAACGCTTCTAAAAATTATCAATTTTTAGCAGTAATGTCAACACCTCTCGCCTATCGGAACACTAACCCAATCTTAAAAGCTGACTCATAGATTATTCTATAATCAGAAAAAGTTACTAGAATTGGGAATTTCATATTCATACTTTTTGTTTGCCTACGTGTTAAACGTCAATTCTATTTCAGCATTATTGAAGCATAAATATTTTTATTCCATTCATGTTGGATCAATTTAGAATTTTTTGTAATGCATATTCTTATTCCACTTATAGATTGTTATTATTACATGTAAAAGTAGGGAAGATTATTAAATAAAAGAGAATAGTTAAAAATTGTGGTATTTATTCTTAAATCAAAGATTTCAAATTTTAGTCTCTTAAAAATAGAATCGTTTTATCTATTGCGGTGTAGTAGTGAGACAGCTCCACATTTAATTATAGGTTTCAATTTCAAGCTCTGGGTGAAAAAAATCATGGACGGGACTTCTCCACCTTTAATCATAGGTTTCGAGTTTGAACTCTGGGTATGGAAAAAAATGTGGATCCTGCAGAGCAATTCGAATTTATGATCGGAGCTCCAATATGAATATCGAACATCGGAGAGAAAACAAAAAAAAAATCATTTTGTATAAAAAGTGTTATCATCCCATAATCGAATCGATCCCAAAACAAATATCATACACCAAAAGAGAAATCAAAACAAAATAATAAAGAGGAGTGTGTATACTCAAATTTCCTAAATTTTAATGGCTTGAAGCGTCTCAAAAATCACTGAATTAGCCTTTGTTTATTTTCTTGGAACAAAATTAAATTTTATCGTATGAATAATTTGTCAATTGTTAAATGGATTTCTTGAGTTAAAGTTTGGAAAATAAAAAAAATTGATTGACACAGTCAATTTTTATTTTAAAAAAACAATTGAAAAGTAATTTTCAAAAAGTTAGCCGACATCATTTTATATTCAAATCTTCTTTTCAACTTGTTTAAAAATGTACCTGCAAAAAATGTTTATACTATTGTTGGTTGAGAATTCGAATAGTGCTCTTTGATATATGACATATTTATTATTAAATTCAATGTATTCACTTGTTTCCAAAGGGGCTTACCTAGTTTATATTACTGTTGGTTGATGGATGAAATTTACCTAGTTTACATTATTGTTGGTTGATGGATGAAATTTACTCATTCAATCAAAACGTATTTGAATTAGTGAAATTGTAAAGAGTCAATATCACCATTATGATATAATTTGTCTTTTGTTTGTTATATATATCTTCTAGCATGAGCCACATCTAATTTATAATAATTTATAAGTTGGAAAGGACTATTCTACCATCCAAGAATAGGAAGACCAAGTTAATTTAAACTAGTCAAGATTTTGGTTACCAAATGGTTTAAAGAATGTGGTCAGTGTTTTAAAAGGCGGGTGTGAGGTGAGACGTTTTATGTAACACAAGATGAGGCGTAAGTTTTGAGATACAAAATGTAAGCCTCATGGATCTATAAAGTTTAATTTCAATGATTATACAAATAAATTTTTTAATAAATAACCAATAATATTTAAAAAAATTATAATTATTATTTGAAAATGTATTATTAACCTATAATAGAAAATGTATTATAATTATTACTGTATTTAAGAAATGTAACAACTAATAACACAAAAAATGATTGTAGCCAAAATATCTTTAAAATGAAATCATCATCCATCTTCATATTTACTAGTCCTTCCCACCCTCAATTAATATTTGCACTGATTTTGATTTATATATTCTAAAGAAGAAGTAAGCAATACAAAGTATAAGAGTAATGACAAAAAATGAATAAAGTTATCACAGAAACATAGTATTATGAAAGTTTTATACTATGAATTTCAAACACGATTATCTAAGAAGTTATTTATAGCAATGTAATTTTCAATGAAATTGGGCTATACATTCTAGAAAAAATCACCAACCTGAAATAATATTATGGCATAAAATAAAAAATACGATATAAAGTTTTGTGTGTGTGTTGCGTACGTTTATACCCGTGACTTACGTTTTTACGCTCAAAGCTTATGCCCCAAATTATATGACTTATGCCCTATGAATCTACACATTTAATTTGCGTACTACAATATTTTTGGTATGCCTCACCACAAGAAAATGTATTTAAAGCTACAAAACACATTGTAGCTAAATATGAAATTTTCCGTAGCTAAACACTAGCTTTAGCCATAAAATATTTTTTCGTAGCATTCGTGGCAAGATGTAGGGTGGCTAAAAGTTAGCTACAGACTTTACATGGTCTGTGGCTAAGGACTAATACTTATAGCTACTAAAAAAATTGAGTTGTAGCTATAATAGTACAAAATTCTTGCTACAAAATATTTTTACTCTTTTGCAGCAACAAATTAAATCTATAGCAAGTTTTATATTGTAGACACAGTATATTTTATTGTAGCAAATGACTTGATTTATTTGCTATGAAAATTTAAAATTTGTGGCTATTTTATATTTTTAATCTTGTGGCAATGATACTTGTATTTAGCTACAAATTAAAAAAATTATAGCTATCAAATTAAAGCATTTGCCACAAATATTTTTTCACAAAGCTAAGATTTGAAACTTTTTGCCATGACATACATAAATTATAGCTAATATTTTTAATTTTTCTATGAAAAGTGAAAATGTATCGCCTTATTTTTTATAATTACATATTGATTTAGTCATAATTAAAAAAATTCATTGCTACAAATTGAAGAATAGTGACATAAACATTATTAATCACAAGAATATTTATAATGTAGCTAAAAAATAAATCTCAACAATTTTGTTACTATAAATTTGAAAGGATTTTCCACAAGCTTTGTTAGTCAAAGAAGATACATAATGTAACCATGAATACATTTTTGAGAATCCAAAATAATTCTCAACTTACATATAATTGCATTCTAAAATTTTGAGAATAGTCATAATATACAATTCTTGTAAGAGATCATCTTGTTTGAGTCCAAAGCAACATAGTCGTCACCTATCTTTCCTTCCACAATCTTCAATTGCACCTTAGCTTGATCAACATCGGTTTCAATTTGTCATTTATATGCCCTTATTCCATAAATATGCCTATCAATAATGGTAAATATTTTAGCACCAAGAATGTAATGATTTAAAATTTCAAGGAAAAAATATAATTGTCTATGATCATTTTTTTACAAAAATGTTTAGCAAATAATTTTTTTTTTAAACTTCTTAAAACATGTAGATATAGATCTCAAATTTTAGTATCAATTATAAAATTCATACCTGGTCATAAAATTTCTTTTACATTAATAAACATATACAATCCATTGTAATACCCATCGACTCAAGCTAGGACAATAATCTCTTGCAAAAATATAGAATATAATTGTGTATGATAAATTATTTGTGGTTCAATCTTTTCTTGAACCTGTACATAATAGAAAATTTAGAGCATACGACTGAGTAAACAAAAACTTCATATTGTGAAAACTTATCTCATCTGCTTGGAGAATGCTATGTAAAACCTACAAAAAAATAATAACAAAACATTAGAAACAAAAAAATCGAACAAAGGGGGAAGGGGCGGACAAGAAGGATATGGGAAGAGTGGAAAGGATATCTAGGTTTTTATTAAATGGGTTTTAAAATTTTGGGGGGAACTTTTAATTTTTTGCAATTTTTAATTTTTTGGGGTAAGAGTTTTTGGATCTAAATGGGGAAGGGGGGAGACGGTTGGAGAGTTATTTTTTGTAAAGATTAATGCTTTGCTTTTATAGTTATTATTTTTGCTTATTTTAAAATTAACAAACACAATATTCTTTTATCTATACAAATACACCAATTGTTATCGATTATAACAAAGAAAATTATCTTATGAAAATAAAAATAATTAATAATATTAGCAGTAATAAAACAAATATATACTTTACGTTAAGTTAATGGAAAAGGTCAATTTTATATATATATATATTGTTATTAGTTTTGTTATCTATTCTACTTTTCAAAATAAATTTGTAACTTATACTTCTTATGTCTCATATTAATTATCCAATAACAATAATAATAACTTACCTAGTGAAATCTCATAAGTGGGGTCTAAGAAGAATAGAGTGTACCTACACGTTACCACTATCTCGTGAAGGTAGAGAGACCATCGACTCATATTAGTTGTTCACATTAATAAAAATAGTTATCTCAAATTAATTGTCAATTTATGAAATAAAGATAGAAATTAATTATAATGTTTTTAATTTCCCTTACAATTAATTCTTTTTTAAAACTGTAAACAATTTTATGAAGTTTTAGATAAAAAAATATTATGGCGTAAAGTAGTAAAAATTACCCTTTTTATTTCTAATTACTTAGCATCATATCAAAGAAAAAATAGACAACTAATATGAAACAGAGAGAACAATATTTAGTTAAACTTATGATCGCTCTAAATATTGAATTACTATTTTTAGTTTGAATTAAAACATAAAAATGATATGAATTCAAAATATTTTTCTCTACCTCTTAGAGAGGGGCAAATTTGTGTACACTCATGTATCTCAAAATCCCATATATTGTAGAAAGTTCTTCTTATAATGCATTCTCTTCAAATCTTATATTATAGTATTATACTCAGTATTCATTATTATATATATATGAATTTAAAATGGTATATGCATTAGAATGTCAAGTTAAACATAGAATATTTTAAAATACAATATAACTATCAATATCAGAAAATATATTTAATCTATTTATATAGAATTAGAGAAACAAAACAATATTGTGAAGACAAGTGTCAATTACCGTACAATTCAAGTTTGAAAATTATTTTAATGAACAATTTTCACAAGAAATGAGAAACTCAATTCAAATTTTTTTGTGTATCAAACATTTGAATTCAAATTCAAGTTAAATTGTTCAACTTTAGTGAAACTATACTTCCCCATTGTTTGGTTATTTCAATTTCAATTTAAATAGAGATGTGAATTTTGGATTGTAGTTTTGCAATTTTAATTTAAAATATAAAAATTATATGGATTATGAAGTTAAGATTAAAATAAGAAATTCAAAAAAAATTGCCAATAACAGAAAATTAAAAAAAATGAATATTAATATCACTTCCTATGTGTATTAATTATATTCAATAAACAATTCATTTATCTATCTATATTCAAGAATAATTCATATTGCATATTTGAATAATATGACATTATTTAAATGATTATAGATGTTTTTTTTATTATAAAAAAAGTACAATTACATCAAATTAATTAGACATAACTTCTAATTTTTTTTATAACTTCTATTTATTTAAATTATACTTAAAACTCTCAAATTAAGATCTTGTAAAATTGAATTGATGGAAAGATTGACATCTCTAATTAAGCCAGCTTGATAAATGCATTATTCGATAGAAGAGGTCTGAGTCGTATAAAATGAATTCTCAACATAAGATGAAGCACCTCAAGGCTTACGTTTCACCTCGTATCACATAAAACGTATCACCACAATTGTACTCACATAGTTGTATCATTTTTTCATGACAAATTTTTTTAACTATTAAGTTAATTATTGCAACAATTTGTTGCTACTCGAAACATAATATTTATTAAGTTATTATATTTTATTTGAAATTACTTCCTATGTATAAATGATTACTATTGCCTCAACAAGTTTCAACATGATCGTGAAAAAAACTTATAATTAACTATAAAATTGTATTATAGCAAAAAATCTATGATTATATATTTTTAATATGCCACGACTTTTATAACTTGAAAAAAAACATTTAGGTACAATTTTTTTTCAAATAAGTTATTGTGGCTGAAAGGTTATTATTACTATGATAAATTCAAACTTGTGGCAAAAATTAATTATCAGGTATGAATTTTTATTATAGAAGAATATCTATGTCTATTTCGTTTAATTATTGCCACAATATTTTATAACTTAAAGCTAAATTATTTATTTAGCTACAAATATTTCTTCAAATAATTTATTGTGATTAATAGGTTATTATTACTATGGTAAATTAAACTTTGTGGCAAAAAAATAGTAATTAGCTACGAAATTTTACTATAGCAAAAATTCTATGGCTATATCATATAACTATTGCCACATCTTTTTATAACTTGAAGCAAAATTATTTACTTAGCCACAATAGTTTGTTTCAAATAACTTATTATGGCTAAAGAGTTGCTATTGCTACAATTTTTTTTATTGGGTTGCAAAAAGGTTATAATTAACTACAGAATTTTATTGTAGCAATAAAATTGTAGCTATTTAGATAATTATTGCCATGATTGTTAGCAATTATAGCTAATACAAGAATTTTGCTTTGTAAACTTTATATTCGTGGCTAAGATTTATATAGCCACGAAATTTGAATTTTTATGGCTATTACTAGGTAATAGCTACGATTTTTGAATTCATAGCTTAGTTTTCGTAGCAATAAATATATTTTCTTGTAGTGCCTCACCCCGAGACTCGCCCCTAATACGTTTTTGAAAGCACTGAATGTGGTTAGCAACTATGTTAAATAAATTTTATTATGAATTAATTATATGCCTATTTACTTTTACGAGAACGAGAATATGAGTGTTTAAACATTTTCTAGAAAACTAGAATGAACAAAAAAAGAAGGGAAAAAACTCAAATATGCCATCGAACTTTCATATTAGGTTCATTTATGCCATCTAGTGAAGATAAGGCTCATCCATGCCATTGCCGTTGAACCAATAACTTTTTTACTGGTGAACCACTAATCCATTACCGATGAACCAATAAAAAATTTTCGGTTCAAGTTATCAATTTCAATTTGATTTTGAACACTTTCACACCTTTCACTGAATTTAAACTCCACATACTCTGTCTTGGTCTTGCTCAACCCGAACCCTTTAATCTTTAAACTTTGTCTCCATACCTCTAGCTTAGTATTAACTTCATTGCACGTCTCATCAATCAGTTGTATGTCATATGCAAATAACAATCATTAAGGTACCTTATCTTGAATGTCTCGCGTCAATTCATCTATCGTCAAGGAAAAGAGAATCAAACTATGACTATGTAATCCAATCTCTATCAAGAAATGCTTTGAATTTCCTCCCACCGTTCTTATCCGAATTTTAACTCCTTTGAACATTTCCTTTATCATTTTAATATATACTACCAATACGCCTCTAGGCAACGCCACAAGACTTTTTGAGATTTTATAATAGGCCTTCTCAAGATCGATGAACACCATATAACTTAAGTGTACAAATAAAATAAGTCTAACATTTCTTTAAAAGCAGATTTTGACTTTTACTTTCCTCTATATTTTAACTTTAAGAATTAATATGAGTATTATAATTTAAAAAATTGTAATTATTGTTTCTTGCAAAATCCAACTACAAGTAATATATATGTGATATGAGAATCCACTGTCGCTTTTAGGGATGTAAACAAAAGGAAAATTTGGCCCCCTTTTCTTCCTCTTTTGATTCCTCCAAAAGATCAAAACCTATCTTTTACTTCCACTTACAAACGCACCGCTATATCTCTCTCTTCCCCAATCCTTCACAACCCTAGAAAAATCTCACTTTTCTTTGTTCATCTTTGTGTATGTCTGCTCAGCTTTACTATACTTTTTTCTGTTTCTAATTAATGGAGAGATTACATGCCAAAGATTTCACCAACTTGGTTAACTCATCTAGCTCTATATCAAGTTTCTACAAATTTTGCTCATTTATTATGTCTTAGTTTTGCTTTTCTACACTGATTCTTGAGTTTTTATTATGCTATTTTTATATTTGATTCTATCTGGGTTTTGTGTTATGCCCAAATTACTGTTCGATTATTTAATGGGGTTTTGTAGTTTTTGCTATCGTTATTCTTCTATTGATACAGAAGGTGTATTGTTTGATGCACACAATATGCATTTTTTGGTGGAGATGTTGGAGAAGAAGTTGAGTTGGGGGGTTTATTAGAGGACGATGATAATTGCATTCATGCGTTGAGAGATCGTAGTGGTGATGATGAAGTACCGGAGTACCATTTGTTTGAAAAAGACGAGGTACTGTACTCTCTGTTATTTTAGGGGGTTGGATTTTACATATGCATTTCTTAATTATGGTGAGGATTTACTCTCTTTCAATATATTGTTTAATTAAGTGTTGTCAACTTGAGAAGGGAGAATATGAAAGAGAGTTGACTTATATGCTGAAAGATTCACTCTTTATCTCTCATGATTGATCTTAGTATTAGAAGGATTTCACAAGTGGAAATCCATTGTATCATCTGTTTGACTAACCTATAGGACTTATTATTCATAAACAATGATATGATCCTTATTTTTAACCAGTTGTTGTTATGTTTGGCACCTTCTAATTGATTAAGAAACGAGCTTGATTAATCTTTCACTAGGGAGTCGATACAATAATATGAAATTTCTGCAACCCTGCATATCCTCTGCTTTGTTCCTTCATTTATCTCTAGCCTAAGAATCCTTAACCTCTCCCACCTGCACTTCTTATAAGAACAAAATTTAAAATAAATCTCCCCTTAGTCTACACTCAACAAACTGTGAGTCCACCTTATTCATAGAACTTACCTACCTCCAATTCGCTAATGGAGGGTTGGGTATGGCCTTTTATGGTACTTGTCCTTTTTCACAGTGAATCCCGTCTACTGGATTAGGTAAGTGGAAAACGAGGAGATGACAAAAGTTTGGCAGAAGACAATTTGGGTTCTTACATTATGTTTAGTTAGGTTTGAGACTCTGTCAACAATGGACTACATTTTCTCATTTCACTGAGAATTAAGGTTAAATATGTTGAGTACAACACTGTAAAGCAGATTCTACAAATTGAAAGAAAAGAGGCAGCCTGTTTCACTAAGCCCTGGTATGTGCGGGTGTGGTTAAGAGTTGGACCACATTGGGTTTTATGCTTGCAGCCTTACTTTGCATGAGGTTCCCCGTCACCTCCTAGTCACACAACGTCCACCTTTACCTCCCCTTCAGATTCTACAAACTGAGAATTAAAAAAAAAAAATCCTTTTTGTCGACATGATCTGCCAATTTGAGCTGTTTAATTTGAAATATTGGAGAGTTTGCAAATGTCATAACTATTATATAGTAAAGTTGGTTTTCTCCCTCAATGAACAATTATTTGTTTAGTCATTGGTCATCAGTGTTTGTAGCTTCTAATTTACTTGCATGTGTGTTATGTATAATATGTAAACCCGTTGGTATTTCTGTCTAATGAACTTGTTCCTGCTCTTTATAAATATGATACTATGATTAGTATCTTGACAAGTTACTCATAAGTTGTAGAGTTTCATAATATAATTTACTATCTTTAATTAATTCAATGCTCTATATCCAGGGATCAGCTTTGGGGTCTTTATCCGACATAAATGATCTGGCCACTACATTTTCAAAGGTTAGCCATGTTGCAATGGTTTAAGTGATGGTTACAATTCTATTATCTTCATATTTCTTATGTTTACGATTGAATTTTTACAGAGTCTGTAATTTTCTATCTTCCTAGCCTTGTGGATCTGTCTATTTTCACTAGAGGGGTTCCTAGACCTTGTACCTCCATCTTCTAGTAGATACTTTCGGATATTTTCTTTAATAATAATTTAGGTGTCCCTGCCTGCTTCTGTGGCAAGAAATTTCAAAACGTGCTTAGTTCTAGTTCTTCCCCTCTTTCTTTTATTAGAGATAAGTTCTCTTTTTTAATTATTAGTTTGGTAACTTAAGATCATTGTATATATTCTTGAATGCTTCACAACATGCTGTGATTTCTATAGTATGTTTGTGCAGTTGTATTCTCTACATGTGTTTTAATGATATTGGTACCTTCTAGGTTGGTATGTACTCCATTAAGCGAAACACTATCTCCAATATAATTTTTCTATTCTGTGCATCTCGTAAGATAAAACAGATCCTGATGTTACATTGTCTTAGTGTCTTGCATTACGATATGCAGTTAATGCAATACCATGACCTTGATCATCACCAACTAAAATAATACCATAACAACTTAGTTGCACTCAATCTAAAAGAATGGTGGGCAGTGAGATATTCCTTGTTGAGACTTACATGAGTACTTTTTATTTATTTATTCTAGTTAAACAGAAATGTCACTGGACCAAGGCATCCTTGACTTGGAGTAATTGGCGACCGTGGATCAGGATCTTTTTTCAGGGAAAGTAAGTGCAGGCATTGATTCATCTTTATGTCGTTATCTGATGTTGTTATTGCATATTTGATTCTCTTGAACTTCTTGCTATGTAGTCTTCCATTTTGATTGTACCTTCTACTATCATCTGAGGTCGCTTTTTGCTACAGAGAAATTCCATTGTTTTTTCTTTATGGCACACCTTCTGCTAGTTCTAAGTCTGAGACAACTTATATAGGTATTGAAATTTCAGATGATTGTTCCACTTGTTTATCATTATAGGGACTCAATTTTGGACTGTTTGTAGGCAACACTTTTTGGGTAACCGACTAAGTCTTTGCCTCATCTTCCATGCTTGATTTCAGACCTTGAGTACGGAACAATTTGTGGGTAATAGTCATGAGACACAATGTCTTTGTTGTCTCCTCTTCCATGTTTGGTTAGTAAGATAAATGATATATTCTTGGTACCTTGGAAACTGAATTGAAGTTGATGCCCACTATTTATTCCTTATTTGCTGCTGATGAAATTTCTAGAAAGCACAAACTTGCCTATTACCATTATAGGTTTTGTTATACTTCGGTAGGAAATAGTGCATGTATATACTCCAGCTTTTGGATGATAGGCATTGTTTTAGCCAGTTTCTGCCAGGGGCACCTCAATATGGCTGAAAGCCAAATTTTAGTGAGGAGTTTAAGCCCTTTTCTGAAAAAAGAAAAACCTTGTCTAATTTTCTAGATTCTTAATATGCAGAATTAATTATTTCTTATAATTGACTTTTTCTAATAATTATTTTTTTAAAGTTTTCAGTTAGCTGATATATATTTTAAAGTTGATTTGCTTAAATAATAAAAATTACTCTGTACCTATGAATTAAAAGTATTAAAGAATATTCAAACTAGAAAAAAAGATAGTACAAGTTAAACAACAAAATGTGTCCGGATGAAACAAATTCTGGATTAGTTTTAAATAGTTTTTGATAGGTGGATTAGATTCAAACATATTTTAGTAGGGTGAGATTCAGTATGATATCTTAATTTTCAAAATGGACCTTTGGAGACAAATTATCTTCTCAAAATATTAAATGTATTTGCCAAATCTATTTTGGGCTATTGTGGGTGTATTTGGTGAAAAGAGAAAAGAACAGAGAATTCTTATGGAAATGAGTTGTGAGCAAAATATGTGAGGTTTCTGTTTAGGAGATTGTGTTACATGATGTAAGGAAATTACCTTTTGGGATTCCTAGTTATGGCTTTCCGATAATTAATTATGATTACTATCTTTAAGAATATTTTATACAATTATCCTAGACAGAGAAAGTAAATTTAGCCCATCCAACATATAACTAAAATAATTTATCTCAAAAAAAAACATATAACTAAAATAATTCTCCAGACTTTCAATAATGCCTCAAATTCAAAGTGGTAAAGCAACTGATTAAATTAGAAAGTCAAATAGAGTATGTTAGAGAATGTTTTAATTGAAGGAACAATATGAATATTATTATTAAACTGGTATTCTGGGAAGTTCACTTGCCACTGTCATGCGACAACTTATTGGGCATGGTACTATTGAATTTGGGGACATGCATGCAGGCAGCTTGACTAGGTCTCTGGCAAAGACAAGCATGACCATCACAATCTCCAAGTTGGACTTGGATACTCCAATTAAAAAAATAGAAGTTGCGTCTATATTGCTTTGACAAAGGTGTTCTCTTGTCACAGTTCTTTCAAAATTGATCTACCTTTCTTCGATGCCACATTCAAACTCTGTCCTTTTCTCTACATTGTTGTAGTTCGATATCTTTATTGTCACTAAAGTAGCATTTCTAGAAGAGTTCAAAATTGGCTAGGTTACTTGCAAAAAGATCCATGTGACATAGCATTTAGGCTTTTGAGTGGATAGTTGTCTTTGTTCTTTGACAAATGAGGTAGATGTTGTAGCAAGCGAACTCCACTTCCAACCAAGAGTTTGGAAGTTCGAATCTCCAAGGGAACAAAGTGGGAATTCGTTATTGGTTACTGTTGTCTCCTGGGCAGGGTGGATGTTTCTCTAAATTTTTTTCGGGGTGGTGGGTGTGTGGTGTGGTGTAGTGTAGATTTTACTATATACATAAGCAAAGGGAGATTATCGTCATTCTACAATGGCAATCCTGTCTAAACCCAATTCTAAGGAAAAAAAAATCCATCAAGTGTCTTTTTCCTTCTGTTTGTTCATTATTTTATGTTGGATTCCTGTACATTATGTGATCTAGCAGAGTCTAAGGTGAGATCTTCTGCACACTTATGTCCGTTTACTATGGGAGTTGTCTACTTTGGTTTGACTTCAGCTCACTCCATGTTCTTGAGGCCACTGTTTCTTCCTATTTATCCACGTATTGTGTACTAAGAGAATGTTGCATGGCACAAATTTACCATTCTAAAAAAAAGAATGTTACACGGCACATTCTTACAACTTTCAATTTGCTTGCTATTACAGGGTAGCTTAAAGAAATATGTTTCTAAGAAGATTTTTTTTTGCTATAACTTTGCCTTGAGAATATTCATTAGATTAAATGTGTTGTTCATGGTAGTGTTAATAAAGGGTTGTTTACTGCTTGCTTAAGCATGAAGCTTGTTGAAGCTCAAGCTGGTGTGTTTCTGCTCGCTTAGTTGGCGCTTTGGTTTTGGTGCCAAGGTTATCGGTGTGTGCCTTTGTACTGATGGGCTCCGGTCATTAAGAGCAAAATACTAGACGATAAATATAGTTTGATAAGATGATGCATTAACTGTTAAGATGACATTATGCCTGAAATTATCAGTGGTTAGGATTAAGAAATAGAAACATAGTATTAGAAAACTAGCCACTAAAAACTTTAAACTACAGAAACCTAATTGGTTTTTGAACTTGATAGACATGATTTTTACTTCATATACATAGCTTCATTATATCTTTAACCTCTATTTGTCCAAATAATTATTGCTCGTGTTTATAGTTACGTTTTTCTGCATTACAATTATATTTTGTATTTTTCTTTAATAGTTCTTTTTCTGCCAAAGCCGACGCTTTAGTTGATATTTGCACTTAAAGCCTCAGCAGTTTTCATTCTTGTGATGACTTGTTGTGGATGTCTTTTTTATTAATGGAAGTTATTTGCAGGTTCATCGGCAACTGAATGGTCAAAGGAGGCAGATTTTCTTGATTGGTTTGATCAGGATTTTTCTGACAGTGAAAGTTACCAGGAAAGCAAAAGATGGTCTTTACAGCCACATATCTTTGTTGTGCATCTTGCGGAGTCGAAACCATTGTATATGACATCCTCATACCCTCAGCGACTACAACAACTTCAGCACTTCTTAAGTGAACCCATACTAGTACCAAAGTCATCGTTCAATTCTTTTCCTCCTCCGGGTGGCCAGTCTCAACAGTCCTCACCTTGCAGCCATTTGCATCCCCAAAACTTATCTCTTGCTGCTGGACCTAAGTCTCCCTTTTTCACTGTAAATCGCTCTACTTTGTCAAACTCTAATATGCATTTGCTAGACTTGCTTCATGGGATCCATTATGGTGGAAACATGTCATAGTTGAACAATAGTGGCCTTTCACTTAATAACCGACTGCAAAATCGCTGGACCAGCCATTCTGGACTCTTACATGGAGACCATTCTAGTCTCATGAACAGTATATTACCACATCATTTTCCTCATCAAAACGGGTTATTATCCCTTCAGATTATGTCCCCCCAGCTGCAGCTGCAGCAACAGAGATTGCATCTTGCGGTTCAGCCGACTTTAGGTCATTTTTCAGCCCATCAATCTCAATTATTTAACTTCTTCCGTTCCCCGTCCCATCTTAGCAAGTATGGATCGGCAGATTACAAAAATCCAAGATCTAAGTCATCACATAAAGGTAAAATGAGTGCACATTCTTCTAAACAAGCTACTGATTGTGGTAACCAGAAAACACAGTTCAGATCTAAGTACATGACTGGTGATGAAATACAGAGCATTATGAAAATGCAGCATTCTGCAACACATGGAAATGATCCTTATGTGGATGATTATTATCACCAGGCTCGGTTAACAAAGAAAGCAGCTGAGATAAGATCAACACGTCGGTTCTGTCCAAATAAGGAGCAATCATCACGATTGCGCAATAGCACAGAAGTGCATCATCTCCATGTTGATACTCATAGGCGGATTTCATTTTCTTATGTTCGTATGCCTCGTTCTTCTTGAATTTGATCCACCGGGTCTTGTTTCCAGTGATGGAAGTGGTGAGCAGAAGGTATCTGAGAAACCTTTGGAACAGGAACCGACACTTGCCACTAGAATTACTATAGAAGATGGTTTCTATCTTCTCCTTGAGGTTGATGACATTGACCGGCTCCTTCAGTTTAGTCAGCCCCAGGATGGTGGTGCTCAGCTCAGGCGGAAACGGCAGATCCTGTTAGAAGGTATGACAGCCTCGCTTCAACTTATTGACCCTCTTAGCAACAGTGGCAGTGCTGTAGGGCTTACCCCTAAAGATGACATTGTATTTTTATGGTTGGTATCACTTCCCAAAGGCCAAAAGCTCATCTCAAGGTATCTTCGACATCTTATTCCTGGAAGTGAGCTTGCCAGAATAGTTTGCATGACAATTTTTCGAAACTTAAAGAGTCTTATTTGGTGGCCTTCCAACTAAGACAGAAGCAGCAGAGACCATTACTAATCTTGCAAAAACAGTCGTTGGATGCATCAGTGGTATGGACCTCAATTCTCTCAGTGCTTGTCTAGCTGCTATTGTTTGTTTATCAGAACAGCCTCCTCTCCGCCCGCTTGGAAGCCCTGCTGGAGATGGAGCCTCTATTATTTTAAAGTCTGTTTTTGAAAGGGCAACTCATCTGTTAACAGATCCTCAGGCATGTTGGTGGCAGCTTCAGCATGCCTAATCCTGCCCTTTGGCAGGCATCTTTTGATGCTGTCTTTGGTCTACTTACCAATTATTGTCTGAGTAAGTATGAAGGTATAATGCAATATATACTTGCACAGACTACATCAAACACTAAGGTGATTGGTCCAGAAGCTGCAAGATCCGTAAGTAGAGAAATGCATGTGGAGCTTCTACGTGCGAGTCTGCCACACACAAATGAGCAACAAAGGAAGTTGTTGTTCAATTTTGCTCAACGATCCATGCCTGTTACTGGAGTTGATGCTCATGGTGGATGTAGTGGACAAACAAATCTTGAACCCGTGAGCTGCTAGCTGAGTTTCTAAGATAGCAAATATAGTTGTACATCCGTAATTCTCAGGGTGGTCATCTAGCTGCTCTTTTCCAGAAACATGGTATTCTAATCCAGAAATAGAAGGCTGGAGCCTGGAAGCAAGGGGTATGCATATAATATTAGGCATCGTTTTAATGCCTACAGTTCATATTCCTTCTCTATCTTCTATGTTCTCTTCTCTTATTTCCCCCACCTTCCTCTCCCTGTTTCTTTTTCTCTTCATCTTCACTTTCTTTTTTCAGCTTTTCCTTGTTCATTGCTGAAAGAAAAAGTGGCGCAGTTTCTTCTCAACTTTTTCCTTCTTCTGTGTTACCTTATTTTTATGCTCTTTTGGTTATAACTGGGATAAGGGATGAAATGGAGGGGTAGAATGTACAGGTGGTTTATCGAGACTTTTGGCAACTATTGGACTTAGCCATTTCCCCGAGGTAAAATGACATGTTTACCTGAAGTAAACATTGATGGCTCGTAAGAGAATAGGGTTCATTTGCCAGAATTAGAACTTATAAGGATGAAAACTGTAATAAGTAGATGTTTGTGTTCATTAACAGTTACTCAATTACCTCCCCCTAATTGTTTATAATATCGTATTGAAATGTGGCATCCTTATTTGTAGTGTCCTATGTCTTTATTGTTGCACTACTAGAAGGGTATCTGCTGGTGCAACAACATTTGTGCCCTTTCTCTCTGTTGCATCCGTGTGCTATTTCTAGTTCAGTAGCTACTATAGTGTAGCATCATGTTTCTTCTGCAGTGCAAATGGTGATTTTTCTCCAATTAAAGTAGAAGCAGTTTCTGTCGATAATTGACATCAGTCAGTAGTATTTCTGTCGATAACATATTCAGTTTGTTATTTTTAACTTCTTCGTGTTGCTATATATACAAATAGTAGTAGTAATTAGGTTACCTATGTAGAGATTATTGTCTCACGTGGATTGTGTACACAGTGAGTTCAAGATATGAAGAAATAAACACACAAAGAAGTTGAAGAGGGAGTAATTTCTATTATAAAAAATAATAATTTTAACATTTAACAACATATTAGTAGTGTAATTTTTTGTCTAATCCTTAGGTCCATCTTAGCTCCGCCCCTGCATATACAAACCGATGAATAGGTTCAAGTTATTTAATATATATATATATATGTGTGTGTGTGTGTGATAATTTTAATTTTTTTTTTTTTTTTTTTTTACCCTTTGCTTGGTATGTTGATCTTTAAGGTAGCTTACTTTAAAGTACTTTATAGAAATCCACACACAATATCAAATATCAATTTTCTAATTCCCAGCTAGCTTTAAACTTTTGATCTCAAGTTGTGTTGACTCAAAGCTTCCCATAGTGCAACAAGACAAAATTATCAGCAATAGTTTTTTTTTCATATTAAAATTCTTAGAAATGGTTCACTTGACCAACACTAATAACTAAATATTACTTTCTCCCATCTTAATTTATATGACATTTTTTTGTTCTAGTCAATTTAAAAAAAAATGACATACTTTCTTATTTAACAAATATTTAGTGACGCTATGAATATTTTATTCATGTTAACTCCCACTTAATTAACAAAAAATCCATAAAAATATATTCTTTTGAGAATAATTTTAAAATATTACATCATTTTTCTATATTTCTTAAACTTCGCACCCAATACGTCAAGGACAGTGGGAGCAGTTTTAAGAGAAACTATCATGCATGATGCTTATTGGTCAAGATTGCACGTTTCTTCATGTTCTCGATTTTTATTTTTTTATGTATGATACAAGTGACATACAGCTAAGATGAATTAGAAGCAATCAAATCTTTAATTTTTATCTATAAGAGAAAATGCTTCCAAGTGGAAGAAAATTACTATTGTACTACTTATTTTAGGTTAGGTTGGGCTATATATATAGTTTATTAATAAAACAAATTATCTCCCTATAATATCATTTTCACTAATTATAGTATCTCTTTTAATTTATTGACTAGTGTTGACCATTAAAACAAAATTTCTATAAATAATATCCATTTGTATCATACTTTCTAGATTTTTTATTTTTTTTTAAACTTCTGGTATACAATAAGTCATAAAAATCTTTATTGCTATAAGTTATTTTATTAAGAATAAAAATTTAAAATTTAAAGTTAAATTATAAGTATTAAATATATAGATAAAAAAATATCTTTCTTTTTGAAGTCGACTAAAAAGAATCACATAAATTAACAAGTGGAGGATATTTAATTTATCGGGGGATCTATGCAGTTTATAGACATAACAAAATATTAGGTCCTTATAAATAGTTTTTTCCCTAGCAATCGAGGGTGGAGTCAATGTGTTGATACACATTAATTTTGATTCAAACTTTTAAGTTTATAGTAAAAAAAATTCATTGAATATATACAAATTAATTAGTGTAGAACTCAATAATTTAAAATAACCCAAATTTCAAATTTATAAACTTCATTTGTTGACAGTTCATCAGTTTTTGTCATATTTAATTTAATTTAATATAATAAATAGTTGAAAATTGAAATGGTTTACATGTCAAACTTTCTTTTCTTTATTTTACACAATTATACCAACTTGATGGTACAGAATATTAGCATAACCCTCCAAGAAGAGAGAGGTTATAAGTCATATCAACTGATTAAGAATATTTGTTTCCATCAACAAATTATTAATCAAAATTTCTAAATATGAATAGTCAACTTTGACAGCCTACTCGAATATTTGAATTTTAAGAGAGTATTTTGTTTGAATAAGTTACAAAATTCACTAATTAAAATGAGAGTTCTTAGCAATAATAAATATATATATTAACAAAGATTATTAAAACCTTAGCATATTAATTATCATTTGATCCAATGCCGTTATAGATTTTAGAGACATTTATAAAAGTGTTAATTGTCTTTAATTAAAAAATAGTATATATATATATATATATAAATATAAAAATTGTTGCTAAAGATCATTTTTGATGTAGTGTATATTATTAAGCACATCTAATTGTTAATCAATTAAAATGTGTACATGTTCAATCCTTCTTAAAAAGATAAATGAAGTATGTGTTTGGTAAATTATATATTGTATTTATTTATTTTCTTAATGAACGTAAAATGAGCTAAAACAATTCTTAAAATGAGATAAGAGAAAGTATGTGTTTAGTAAAAGGAAAAAAGTCTGAAAAATACTCTAACTTTGGCCGAAATTGTTGTTACGATACCAAACTTTATGGAGGACCTTTTACTCCCTGCACTATTTAATAGTGTATTTTAAAGGTATATATGTGTCCACATGGACACATTACTATTTAAAATGATGCAATATTTATGATGTCCACGTGGGCACATATATACCTTTAAAATACACTATTAAATAGTGCGGGGGTAAAAGGTCCTTTCCAAAGTTCAATATCGTTATAACAATTTCGGTCAAAGTTATGATATATTTCATACTGTTTTCCCTTTAGTAAAATATCACAATGATCAATCAAAATTTATCTATATTTGATGGACTAAAAGCACAAATCTTCCAAAAAAGATTAAACTTATTTTAAACATGGTGTTCCTTCTCTCTCTACAAAAATTTGCTCAATTTTATCCTTTTTTAAAATCTACCTATTACTTCTCCTAAGACATTTCCATATATATATGAATTTGTGTTGAAATTGAGAGTCTGGAATTTTGAATACTTTTTATAATAGAGAAATTACACATTTGGCCGCTTGCCAAAAATAATTTCAACCTCTCATATATGTTTTTACCATTTTAATTTATTTGTCATACTTTTCTTTTTTAATTATTAAAAAAAAAGAATGTTTTTTTTCCTTTAGCAACTCTTTAATTCCAACTTTTCATCTCATGGCATATTTAAGACAATAAAATTAAAAGATATTTTGATATATTTTTAACTTATGACCACGTGATTCAAAAGTCTTATTTACTTTCTTAAACTTCATGTCAAGTTAAAAATAATACAAAAAATTGAAATGAAGAAAATGCTTAGTTATATATTAAGGATTCATTTAGTATGAGGTTATAATCTATATGTATTCTCTCCGTCACCCTTTTCGTCTTTCTAAAAAAGAATGTACCTTACAATAATTAAAAACAATTTACCTTTAAAATTATCCTTTTATCCTTAATGAAATAATTTATCGTTAAACAAATCTCAGGATTGTTTTAGATCATAAATTTCAAAAGACTTCCTTTTTTTCTTAAATATCGTGTCAAGTCAAAAGGGACCACATAGAATAAGACGAAGGAAATATTATTTAGTTATGCAAATGTTAATTATTCATGCATTAGTTATTCTACCTTCTATCTTACCTAAAAACAGAATTCCTCACAACACAAACTAAATATTGTATTAATTTTACACCTAAATAATTTGTTTCCTAACTAACTAGCAAATACATTATTACATATGCAAAATCTAATACCTACATAACTCATACACAAATCAACTATTGAACATAAAACAACCCCTATATGTATATATATATATATACATAAAAACAAAATTTATCGATTATTATTTTGATTGGTAAGCATAGAATCCTATTATTAAAAGGATTCCATGAGATGATAATGATAAAATGTATAAAAAGGAAAGTCCAACAAATAAGAAAATGACATTTTCCCTCTCTCACACATAGAGTCCCCTATAGACCAGGACACTTTTCACAGAGTTATTAGCAGAAGAAAAAGGAGAATCATCAATTAATGGTAAAAAATGACTAATGGCAGTTTTAATTAGGTGAAGTGTAACACAATTTAATTATTTATTAAATAGTTTTGTGGCTGCTTAATTAGTGTGAAGAACATGGTCCACTTTTCTTCCACTGCAATATATTTTCAGATTATCTAAATTTTAATTTATTTGACTTCTTCTTCTTTGTCTTTATATGCACTAAATTTCTTTCCTTTGTTTTTATAACATTAATAATAATTTTAATTACATATAACATAACATTGCAGCAGTTTTGGCTTAAGGCCAAATTCTCTTCCTTTTCCTCTTTGCTTTCAGGTAAATTACCTTAATTTTATTTCTTCTTTTTTTGTGTTGATTATCTTGATTAGATTTTGCATGTGATTTATACCTGGTTACAAATTTTTGGTGATGATTTTTTAATTTTAATTTAACTTGTTTGGTGAATTCTTGGTTCTTATTGCAGAAGTATTGTTTTTTTTTTTTTTTTTTT